>PQMF01000145.1:0-61934 GCA_003004485.1 Aspergillaceae sp. MA 6039 | reverse complement strand
CTTGTTCCTACCAAAAGACCACTATATCTGGCTTCTCACAAGCCAGGCATCCCTAGGCACCTTATATAGTAGCGCACTGTTAGGTGGCTAGGCCACTCCCTAACAGACATGGTGATTTTTTTTATGCTGGACATTCATTTATATATTGATCAATGTTTCGGACTACGCATTTATCAGGACGAGGAGTGCATGTTCAGTCAACCGATAAGCGACTTTCGATCTCTGAAGCGAACGGAAACGACTGTGGAGAGATCGACATGGCGCGCCGTCAAAATATTGGGGAAGTCTATTCAAAAATAAGCAATTGACCAGCCGAGCGGGTTGAAGGGGAATCCGCTAGTGAAGCGAATCTCGCATCCGCAAGCGAAAATCGTTCCCGTCTTGGCCCCCATTTATCGACTACAGGTCGCTTGGTCTATACCGTGGCAGTGCCGTTGACCCTGAGTTTTTCTTTCTTTCCTAAGACTGCCAAGATGCAGAAGTCTCTGTCGACAGCTGATGTTCCACGCCAATTCCTCCGGGCGGCCTTGCTGGTTGGCCATGTGCCGCTGAAAGCTTTGGAATCCGATCCACGCATCTCTTACGCTCTTTACATACCACCAACACATTACGATGCTGGACCAGACCCGAAAAGACTTCCACTGCTTATCTGGGTGCATGGCACTGGTCGCAATCTGACTGCGCTCTATGAAGATGGACTGGTCTCGTTCGCCAACTCGACACCCTGTGCCATTCTCGCCCCTTTGTTTCCAGCCGGCCTCGATGGTCCGAACGACTTGAGTTCCTACAAAACACTTCGCTCAAAAAACCTTCGGTCCGATCTTACATTGTTGTCAATCTTGGATGAGATTGCTCCACGGTGGCCGGGAATTCAAACGGACAAGGTCTTCATGATGGGCTTCTCAGGCGGCGGTCAATTCGTTCATCGATTTCTTTATTTATATCCTGAAAAGCTCCTGGCAGTTAGCGTGGGAGCTCCTGGACGAGTGACCGTGCTAGATCAAGCGCAACAATGGCCGGCGGGTATCGCAAATGTGGAGAGATTGTTTGGTCGACTGGTCAACAAGCAACGCATTCAACAGGTTCCCATTCAGCTGGTTGTGGGGTCGGCAGATAATAAAGTTCACGGGGGAGAGGATTTTTGGATTTGGTTGAAGCGACTCAAGGGGAAGGAAGAAAATCAGCAGGAGGATGTCACATTGGGCGAAGAAATGGAGCAAGGAAGACTGCAGACCCTGCAGAGTTTGCAAACTTCTTGGAAGCAAGATGATATTCACGTTCAGCTGCGAATATTAGAGGGCTTATCTCACGAAGCTGAACGAATGCGGCCGCATATGCTACAATTCTTGGGGCCATTGATCCAGGAGGCATTTGACGAGCAGGAGCAGAAACAGGATACGTGCGACGAATGATAATTAGTGCCTCGAATGGGAATTTGGATATTCAAAACAGATAGATCCAAGATATTCATAACCAAGATCAACGGAAGAACCCAGTACAAGGTCAGATTAAATTCGGAAAAGCAAACGGAATGAAGATGGCAGGTAAGGTTCGATTGACATTTCAGGATGGTGCAGAGGGAATTATCTGCTCGAATGGAGCTCCTAGCTCGTCGGTATGGATAGCTTCACGGCCATCTTGTACACTGCGATAATTCTCTAGATCGATCCACGTGATCCTACACTCCAAGCGAAAATCGCTTACCGGGCCGAAAGCTCGGCTCCCACTTTGCCAGGTACGTTTACCTATTTAATCATGATCAACAACCCTGTTTGGGCATAATTCCCAGTATCTGGCTTTTCTCAAGCTGGATTTTGACTCATCGAAGCCTGTGACTCGTTGCCTCATTGAACCTCATCGTCGCCATGGACTCGCTTCAATCAGATCTTACAACGGGGCTACCCGAGCCGCTATGCCAGATCGTCACGCCCATCGGGATGCTGGGCTATGGATTCAATCCAGAAGACCTTGAATATGGCTTGACTTTAGCCCTGAGAGCAGGTGGTCCAACTGCGATCATCCTTGACTCGGGATCAACCGACTCGGGTCCGGCGAAACTGGCACTAGGAACTATGACTTGTCCTCGGTCATCCTATGAACGAGATCTACGGCAACTGATCCACACAGTGAAAACCTATCGTGTGCCCTTGTTGATTAGTTCAGCGGGGGGTGATGGCAGTGATGCACACGTCAAGGAGTTCCTGGATATCATTAGTGAAATTCTGGACTCGACCGAACACAAGTAAGAATAGCTACGGGTACGACCCTCCGCATTATTTACTGACGCAGTGAAATTTTACATAGTAACCGGAGGAGCTTGAAAGTTCTCGCCATTTATAGTGGAGCCAATCATGACCTGCTAATGGAGAAACTCGAAGCTGGCCAGGTATCTGGCTGTGGTCCATGCGTGCCTGCTCTGACCATGCAGGACATCGAAGCCACACCAACCATCGTTGGACAGATCGGACCAGAGCCACTGGTACAGGCTATGACCACCCATTCCGACTTTGATATTGTTGTCGCTGGGAGAGCATACGACCCGAGCCCCTACGTGGCATTCTGCGCCTTCCATGCTTTTCGTCAATCGTATCGATCCGTCCTGGATCTAGATCCTACTGTCCTGGGCGGTTTCACTCACATGGGCAAGCTCATGGAATGCGGAGCGTTTTGCGCGATACCCAAAAGTGCAGCCTCAATGGCAACCATCTACCACGACGGGTCATTTGATATACGCCCCTTGGCCTCTGGCTCGCGCTGTACTCCTACGAGTGTAGCCGCGCATGTGCTGTACGAGAAATCCCGTCCTGATCTTCTTTATGGTCCTGGAGGCTGCCTTGATCTTACCCCCGCGACTTATTCTGTGTTAGCAGACGGAGTCACCGTTCGGGCTCGTGGCGCCATCTTTAACTCCTCCAAGCGCCGTGGTCAACCGTATACGGTCAAGTTTGAGGGAGCCAAAGTCATCGGGAATCGCACCATCTTTATGGGATCATTCTGCGATCCCATCTTGATTCAGCAACTTCCGTCTTTCCTGGCTCGCGTGAAAGCCTATGTCTCTCAACAACATACTCATGTCCATGAGACATGGTCCATGGAATATCATATCTATGGTTTCGATCCGAAGTTTCCCCGGAAATCTTTGGGTGAGGTTTTCATTGTCGGTGAAGTGCTCGCCGAGACACAGGCGCTTGCCACGAGCGTAGCCTCTTGTGCGAGGGTCGCTTGTGTCCATGGCCCATATGAAGGTCAGAAGGCCACGGGCGGCAACTTCGGCATGGGCATTGGGGGAAAGTTGGAGATCGAGATGGGCCTTTGTACCGAATTTTCGCTGTACCACTTGGTCGAGCTTGAGGATGGACAGGAAGAAGCGATGGAAATCCAGCAGCAAACTGACGAGCCAAACAATAAAAACCAAAGAGCGGCGAAGGGATTTATCAGGTGGGAGATGCGCTTGCTGGGCCATGGCCCTCGCGTTGACCAAACTCAACGCCGCCTGCTTATGGCTGGGGCGAATGCCTCCAGCGGGCGACCAAATCAACCTCCTGTCAGTACAAACGTGGAACCACCTGCATCTCTGAGACACTCCACCAACCTGGGTGACGCTGCCAAGGTGATTCGCTCCAAGAATGCAGGGCCATTTGAGATAACAATGGATGTGATATTCGATCATGTCGCAGTCTATGAGCAGATCAAGCAGTTGGGTATTCTCACGCCTCAGAAAATCGCAGAGCTGTATGATATTGCTGTCGACGACATTGTGTGGTGCGGCTTCTTTGACCCGGCATTGGCGTTCAAGGCTACGATCCCGCGACGGAAGAATGGGAAGCTACTATCATCCGGGGGCCGTATGGAGAACGATGTTCATGGGTCGCAGAAATATTTACCTCTGGTCAATTTGCCGATAAACCAGTCTACCTAGCTATCTCCAACCGACATGTTTCTACCACACCCAACTCCGTGAATGGGTAACTAGCTACTTTTAAATAACAATTTCAGTCGTCTTGCGCACAAATTAGCCGGTGATTCAGAAATGCGCCTAGACTGTGTGTCAGGAGCATAGACTGTGTAAGGTTCGCCAGTTATGCGTCTCCGATTTCGAGAATTAATTGCACAACATATGTAAACTGCCTAGACCGAAAAGAGAAAACTTAAAATGATTATCCACACGATGGTTGTAGCAGAACCCGACCGGCTGCGTGTTGATTCATCAAAGGGGCCGGTTACCAAGATTATTTCTCTGGGATGGAGATAATCGGACTTAAGAGATGACCATTTAAATCTCCGAATGCTCGGCCTTCGATGCATCAGGCGGGGGATTTTTCCTATTTAGGCTCCGACTTGCGAGCCCGGCAGAAGTTGAAACTCTGCCAAGAAACGCAGCCGATAGCGTCATTAGTCACCAAGCAAGGTCACTATTCCTGCCTTCTTTCCCTCAACCAACTGTCACCTTCACTCTTCTGCGTGCCTTGATCAATACACCTCCACTGCAGAAACGCACAATATGGAGGAAGATGCGCAAAGTATTGCTGGAGGAAGAGTGCCTTCCTCCAAGCGTTCCTCCATGGCGTGTACGTCATGCCGGCAAGTCAAGGTCTGCCGTCTACTTTCATCCTTTGGGTGTTGTCCCATTTACCTATGCCATTTAGTTACGATGCAATGCCATGCATTGTTTTCCAGCACCATGCACTCGATGTGCGAAACAGCGGATCAGCTGTAAAATCGACCCAAACTTCAAGAGGCAACCAGTTCGCGGGTAAACCAGTTGATTGATTTCCCTCTTGCTTTTCCCGTTCTGATGAGATCAGGTCGCTCAAAAAGGTTATGGAAGAGAATGAGTGACTGCGACATCTTGCTCAGGCTTCGGGAACGGCGCCTTCAGAAACCGATGTTAGCCCAACGTTACGAGCAGGTTCTGATGTCTCCCGTCTATGGGGCGTGGAGCTAGAAACTTCTTCTCCTGTGGATATATCCTTGCAAGTACCAACAGCCCAGGAGATTGAAGGGGTCCAGCTAGATGGTCCCACTATCCAGGGGCTTTTCGAGCAGTACGTCTTAACTCTTTGGCTTTGGCAATTGGTAATGACAACATCAAACAAGCTAAACGTTTTCGAAGCTTTGTCTGTCACTACTTGCGCCACTTTCCAATTCTAGATTTGCGAAAGCCTATTGACATAATTCGGAATGAGAGCTCCCTTTTGTTCTGGACAATTATAGTCATTTCGGCCAGCAAACACCCAGTATACTCCACATATTTCGATTCTCTACAGGCGCCCTTCCAACGGATGTTGTCTGGCTACTTTGTGAAATCAATCCGCTGCATTTATACAATACAGGCTCTTTTGCTCCTATGTCTTTGGCCTTTTCCCGTGGATAACCAGCGGGAAGATCCGAGCTGGGAATATTGCGGGGTGGCTGTGGCCGCCGTACTGAAGCTCACGTCGAATGGTTCACAGACAGACTGGTCTGAAGCAAATGAGCAATGCCTTGAAGATGTGAGATGGCGCCTGAAGACGTGGCTTGAATGCTTTGTGGTTAGCACCAAGTGAGTATATCTCACATTGTAGACCCGGGTGCGCACACAATTAAAACTTCGAACAGTCTTGCCGCGGTTCTGGCATTGCCACCTCCCATGGGCTCGGTTGCTCACATGGTGCCTGGAATTTGCACCAGAGTGCGATCGGGTCTGTCCGATGAATTTCTTATTCAATTAGAAATCCAGAGCCATGCGACTCGATGCGCCACGCTTCTGGATAATCAAGCTGCGACCCCACTTCAAGGATCGCTTATTGAGCTTTTGGAACGCGATTTGGCTGCAGTAGAAACTCGCATACCGAGTCCGGTTCACCCGAGGATCGAGATTGGGATCCTTGCAGCCAGGCTTCGTTTGTTCGCCCTTCCAATGTTATCCCAAATGTCACCAGAGGCTCAAAACCAGGGTTCAGATACCCTATCAAAAGCCATGTGGTATAAAGGGCTTCGCACCGCAATACAGCTGACGAACATTTTTGCCGACTCTGCCCTATCTGGCCGTGCGGACCCTGTGGGCAGGCCCGATGAAACGATCAATATCTACCATCCGAAACATTACTTTTATACTTTAGTCATGGCCGGGATGTATTTTACCAACATTCTGGCCATCGATCACGATATTCCCACAAATGACAGGCATCTGGCACGAAATCACATCAAAAAAGTCTATGAAATGCTCGTGAATTGGTCACGAAAAGATAGAGATGAGGCAGCACGAGCAGCTAGAGTCATCGACCTGCTTTCGCGCCATGTGGATGCGAAGGGTCCGTCGCCGGATTTGTATGAGACGTGCAATGCAACGCCATCGTTTAACATCATCACCAATGGAATGAGAATGGCAGGAAAGCTTCGGAACAAGCAGCCTGCATTTGGCCCACAGCCGAGATCTGAGTCCTCGCCTACATTGTCTGAATTCCCAGCATTTCCAGGCGGTATTGAACCGACCCTTTGGGGGGATGATCTGCTGGAGTGGAATGCTTGGCTCGCCAACATGGATGGCATCATGACTATGAGTCAAGATCCTACAATGGCCGCCGGAAATTATGGCGCAGATTCAATGTTTTGAGCACGAGATTTGCGGAGGGCATGTTAAGAGTCCTTACTATTTCGCTGAAGTGAAAATCGTTTCCCGGGCAGAAGGTTCAATTACCACTTCGCCAGCAGCACCCATCTCCAAAGACGACAAGGGTGGGTCTCATAATTGGCTGACCTACTTGTATATTGGACCAATTTCCTAACACTACGTTGCTCTGGGCCAGATTCGTGATATGTGTGCCTCTCTGCCTCTGGGATTTTGACCATTTTGATGGGATTGCTGAATTGGTGTAATCAATAACCCACTCCCTTCATTTATCATTCTCACCACAACATCCACTCAACCAATCCCATAAAAGCGTCATCGGTATCTTCGTCCGCTGTCTCCCGCCCCTGGATTCTACCCCTCACAGCTCGAGCCTCCACACGAAGCTGCTCAGTTTTACCAGAGTCTCCCATCTTCTCTTCGACGCTAGCCAAAAACCAAAGCGACCGGGAAAAATGACCCTGCACTCAGGCACGCCTCTGCTCATGTCCACTATCCCCCGTAGTAACTTTGCAGCAAGAACCTCTTCCCCACTCGCCTCTAACATGCGCGCAACAATAAACATCGAATCTGCTACTCTGGGTCCCTTATCACCGAAGTGGCCTCTACGGATAGTAATTGTCCGCGAAACAAGTTCCTGGGCCTCTTTCTTCAGCCCTTGTGCGTATTTGATCCTCGACAGTAGGACAATGTCGCCGCTGTGCTTGGGATATTTGGACCGCGAGATCTGGCCTTCAGTCAAGCCCTGTAATTCCCAGCATGTCTGGAGTGCTGTCAGGGCTTCGTCTGGTCGTCTGCGCGCAGGTATGTCATAGAGTAGATTGCCTGTGTTCTGCCCATTTGGAGAGGATTGTGCGCTTGATGGATGGCGGCTGCCTTGGACAGGTATCCAAAGGCCTCGATGGTGTTACCTTGTTCGGTGTAGCTACATGCAATCGAGTCGTATATGTCCGCTATCGGGGGAGAGTTCGGTGGCTCGAGCGCTTCTCGCACGCGGAGTGCTGTTTCATATGCGAATAGTGCCGCCTTCGGTTGCGCCAGATCCAAGGCAATATGGCCCAGAAGACGGTACGCTTGTGCATAGTTTCGACTGGACTGGTCCTGGCTGATTCGGAGGCCGAATTCGAAGAAGCCATGCGCGGTGCTCGGTTGCTCTTTTTCCCAGAGATATCTTTATATCAAGAGTCAGTGGGTATATTGTTCTTTCTCTTTTAGGAATGGCTCACGTTCCTGCACGGAAAACTAATTCAGCAAAGTATTCCGCGTTGCTTGTTTTTAGCGAGTGTTCCTCTGTCAGCCTCACAAGCCGGCTGATATGGGGCAGGATTGCACTGCATGTTTCCCAGGATGCCCAGCTATGCCCTTGCTGATGAGACCTTTCGTTCCAGGTGTCAGGGAAGCTGTGGGAGAGCACCTTGATCGCATAATCGAGGTACTTCTCCCTCTCTGCCTCTGCTAGTTTGGAGAAAAGGGTGAACTGCACTAGTCTATGAATAGATAAGGCCCTGTGCGAGGATAGACGATGAGCCAATGAGGCCTTTGTCAGACCAATCACTGCATCCCCGAAACTACACAAGTCAACATATATCATCTTTTCGGATGCTCACACACATACTCGAATTCATCGAAAAGAAACTGTAGATTTGGCTCAGTGATTCCGGCTCTTCCATTTGAGAGAATAAACTCCGGTATTAGGTCAGGGTCAAAAAATGTTAGCACATTCAGCAGAGTCTTCGATTCAGTAGAAAGGCTTTGGAATGAGATGTCCCAGACCGTGCCTAACGTATGCTCATATTGCAGTGGTACTCCTGCTCTTGCGTATATCTTTGAAGCTGACTTCCTGTAAAGTGGCAGAAACTCCTGATATGAGTAACCCCGGTCACTCATGAATTCGCTAACGTGGACCAGGGCAAGAGGGAATCCCCCGAGCAGCTCAAGCAGCTCTTTCGCCGCTTTTTCATCGTTCTCGTTCGCTGGCCGCACGCCCGTCAATGAATAAAGCACCTCAACCCCTGTATTGACGGTGAAGCATTGGAGATGCATTATTTCTCTGGCACGTTTTCCGGCAAGCGACTGGGATCGACATGTTATGATAACTGACCCTTTGTTGCTGGCTGGCCAGATCTGGTCTAAAAGTTGATGTTCCTCAACATTGTCAAAAACCAGAAGGAATGTCTTTCCAGATGTGTTGAGCCAGTCTTTCACTTTGGCGATAGACTGATAGTCATCTTCCGCGCCATCGTTGGTGTCCAGGAGGCCAAGCTTCGTTGCAAAGCCTGCCACGGCCTGGATGATTTTAATCTGTGTTTCGGCCGGGATCCACAACACCACATCGTACAGACCCCTGGATGTGTTCGCGTAGTCCAAGGCAACCTGGGTTTTCCCTACGCCACCAGTGCCATAAATTGCGACAACATTCAATCTTTCAGGTTCCTCTTTGGGTCTTAGGATCTTTTCAAGACTTTCTCTCTCGGATGATCTCCCAAAAAACTTCAAATTTATGCCGTATGGTATTATATAGCATGGAATATCCATTTCCTTTGATTCGGAGAGCTGCAAGCTTTTGATGGCTTCAACGGTGTCGGCCGTATGGGTTTCCCTGGCCAACCGTACCATGTCCGCCGTTTCATCGACCTGTCTGGAGTACCGGCGTATATTGGAAATGACATTGGCAAAGTCTTTGCTGAAGTCCGCCCACAAGCCTCGACTTTTGGCTATGTTGGGATTGTTCCGAAAGAAGGCAATCGAATGCGCACAGAACATTATGACTTCTGTATATGTGTCCATAAGGGCGTCTTCTAACGTCCGCGTCATTGGCAGTTCCTGCTCATATTTGCGGAATCTGGGCAGCGCGCGGCCCAGTTCTTCGAACATGTCGAGAAGCTCCGGAAGAACGGGCTGGGCAAACTAAAGTGTTCAGTATGATACGTCCCCATATTTTGTGGTCGGAACACCACCTACCCTCATAATCAATCTGATTGAGCCCCATATTACAGCCGCAACCTGACCGTTCATTCCGAGCGACAGCGTCATCACGGCCACAAAATCATTGATGCTCAATAGGATCGGCTCAAGCCGTCGCAACGATCGCATCCAGCTTCCAGTCGTGCGAGAGTCCGCTGGAGTAAGACCGTTTATTTGCTGGAGGAGGTCAGCCGGGCTATGGATGCTCCAGAGATCGTGGTCGATAGCGGGGCCCTTGACCCCCCCTCTCCGTAGCTCCGCGTAGTACCTGTCGATAGCCGCTTGCCATATGGAACTGGTATGGTGCTCATCCTTGCAGTTGCCTTGCAGTGAGGAAAGCGCTTTGAAAACGCCCAGGGACTGCGTGGATTGATCTGCCATCGCTATTATGCGCTCGACGATATCTCCAAAAAAAGTTATATTGTAAATACAATATAATATATGAGATTTATTCATAAGGCTAAGTTAATAATTTTTAAAGTTAAAGATTTTCCAGAACCTTTATTACTTGGTAAAGGTTTTGTTTTTAACTTTTAAGTATTTATGAATGTGAGAGGAATTGCCAATCGAGGACAAAGAGGGGACAGCCGGCTGACCCCTCTTCGACGGGAGCGACTACGGCCCGAGCCTGTCGGGACCGCGATCGTCCCTGCACTAACCTTCTTCGTCCGGGCTTCTTTTAATAGCCGTCGATTCGCGAGGGACGATTCGATCTTTACGCGCCCACGGTTACTCAGAGGATGCTTTAGCATGCAAAGGCAGAGGATCAGGAGGTATGGAATGTCTATGGGATATAAAAGTATGAATTGATATAGAGGTATTCCGTCCAGACGAAATTCTCCCTGCCGCCGATACATCTATCTCAAAATCAAGTCTACCTGTCACCCGTGAGGCACAGACTCTATGGAACCTGCACGACAACCAAAACGTAAACAGCTCAAATACACCCCGACACGCATTAATTTTGGTACGGTCCAGTGATAACCCTTAGACATGAAACTCTGAGAAAATCTGACTCTCTCCTTCAGGCAAGCGAATCTCTCGCGTGGGGTCTAGCAGGAAGTTTTTATCCAAGCACGCCGCTCTTGCCTCGCATTTTGAACCAAGCACCCAAAGCACGGATGTGGCAGCCAATATCAATCTAAGCTGCTATGATGCGTGGCTTACAAGACAGCTTGAATATCTTCCTTTCTCTGTAAAATCCCTCCGCGTTGGAAAGGCCACACTGTCGGAAAATCTCCCACTGGGTCCACTCTTCGAGGCCGTCCAGGACTACGATCCACAGGATGGGGAAGTTACTGTGGACGGCATCATCTGTCACCTGCAGTGCGTCGGGGTTCTCGACCATGCAGAGGAGTCTCTAGGCGCGCAGCGACTTCTTATCTTCGCTGTTCTAGGCTGGCGTTCCATGCTATTCCAAGCCGCCTTCAACGTCTGCTCGCTCGATTATCTAGCTATCCACCAGGACTCTTACCAGCCGCAGTCTGGCCTTGTCTTTGACGAGTACAGACAGCCAGCCGGATATGTCTCTTCTCTCCCCCTGCCAATTGTTCCGAAAGCATTCGGCAACCTCATCCCCTCCCGCTCATCCGCTTTGGCACAGGTCGCGTCAGAGAAAAGCAAGACCTCGTCGTCTTGGCTACCCCTGTACCCAAAAGAGACGAACGCCTACCTTCTCCAGACCCTCCTCCGCGTCCAAATCCACTGGGTTGACACCTTAGCTCTCCACCTCGACTACGACAAGTCCAGTAAAACGCTCTCCATCTTCGCCTACCCATCCTTCTGTCTGGACACACTGCACACAGGCGGAATGATCTACTCCTTCGCAAGCATAGACCACGGCGACGCCAAGCCAGACGATATCTCCCAATTACTCCGCGAAGTCTTGCTTTCCTATCGCCTTCTTTTCGGACAGTCTGGTCCATCCAGGAAACTTTTCCGTCGTTGCTTCACGCCCTCAAGCATCCCTCCCTGCGAAATGGACCCTTTACTCCCTTTACTCTGCACAAACGCTCTACTCCCGTATATCTCATCCGACATACCACCAGATTTGTCCATCTACTTCGTCGCCCGAGATTTTCCAGTCTACAGCGAGAGAATCGAGCTGATCACCAAGGAATTGAGAGACGCCCGACCAAAGTCGCTGGCCGACCTTGTCCGCGATAAACGGGACACGTTGCAATATTGGACATTTTGGCTTGTCGCCATTATTGGAGTCCTTGGGTTGTTGTTGAGTCTCGTGCAAATTATATTGCAGGGTGTACAACTGATGCATTGATTTGTATATCTTTAGATTTGAAAATTTGGTGATATCTACATTCTGTCAAACAGAATGACCACGATTTCAGAGCCAGGAAGTTTTGGATTATTCAGCCACCGCCGTGACGATTATGTTTTATCGTTATATAAGTTTTCTGATTTGGAAACAGGGTCATGCGTACAGAATAGCCAGATTGGCAGATTTAAACAGTTAGAATGCGCAGATGATTTAGAGACGAGACCCTTATTCATTCGTTTCAGTAACGGCTGCATTACTGGTGTATACTGAAGAGCTTTTATGTTGACATATTCTATATAAATTTATATGTACATCTATCTAGGTAGTTAGATGCAGCCCATCAGTTCGGCAGTAAGCATCCCATCTGCTCACATAGACAATGATCTATCTAGTATACCCGATCGGTGAAATCAATAACCTGCGCCTTCTCCACGATACCCCCAAGACTCTTCATAAACGCTTGATGCGCGGGGTCATTGGACACATAATACGCCCTGTCTTCGGCATTGGCGAATTCCATGACGAAGGCATGCGTGATTCCTCCCTTCATTTCTTGTATTAGTTATAGTACATATTATAGATACATCTATACATATAGGTATAATGAGAAAGACTGGAAATAATAGTAAAAATATACATACCTGAATCCCCTCTGGCGAATTATCCGCCCCTCCAGCTACGGATTTGATATACTTCTGCTGGGAGTTGGGATGCACGCAGGTGTCTTTCAGGGCGAGCATGCGCGAGCAGACCTTTTCCAAAGGTTAATAAGTACTTTGAGTATTTGTGTTAATGCTGGGGGAGAAATTGGGATAAGGTTGACATACATCTTTAATCACTTCTGCAGAAACATCTGCTTTGAATTGGATGAGAACAATGTGTGTGATGGACATGGTGGGTGTGAATGTTTTCGCTAATAGAGAGTCTGGGGTGCTGAGCCAGAGAAGGGAGCCGAGGAGTAGGAAGGCAATAAATAAGGAAAATGCATGTCGCTTGGAGGGCATTATTATTATGAGTGTGGTGTGGTCAGTAATACTTTGTAATATTATTAGTTGTTAGTAGTGATGCTACATTGTCAGGAGCTGGAGCGGGGTAAACAATGATGGCACATGGTCAAGTGAGGTCCCACCAAAACAGCCAATTGGATTTACTATCCTCAACTACCAATTAGGCACCTTCGCCAAATCAAAGGTGCTGCAAGTGTTTAAGCCAGTGATAACTCCAATAACTGTAATAGCTGTAGAGTCCAGTGTTCAAATGATAATCAACTATGTCTATATGTACTGTATGATAATGATACCATTTTTATAAGACCACGACAATTGAAGCAAGCTGCATGATGGAATAGTTTCTCTTCAGCTAATTTGAATCATCCTTAGAATTGTGAGAACAAGTCTCTGTTATAGTGGAAAGTATGATGAAGCGCACTGCATAAGGGCACAGTAGTATTTGTAGTGAACTCATCACTGATCATTGGTCTTCCTGGTGATGACTGCATGTGGAGTTTTACCAGGCACGTGGCCTGCTGTGGTCATATACTGTTAGGGTTGCAAACCGTCCGGGCCGGATATACGAATTCGTCGAATGACTCGCCCTGGACAGTAGACGAAGAAAATCTACTCAGGTACAAGGTCCGCGCATACGTACCCCAGGCAAAAGCCGTCAAGGAAGAGATCCTCAAAATCAACTACGATGACCCAAGCGGAGGACACCTGGGCTACACGCGCACCCTAGATTCTATCCGGCCCGGACGGTTTGCAACCCTAACCTATACACATGTAGGATTCTATGTACATAATGTGCCAATATGCAGCGCTGTGCTATAACACAAGTGGACATAAAAAGACACAATCATGCCATGCCCTGATGAGCCATCACAGCCACCAACAGTGAAAGTTGAGATGCTATACACATACATCCTTCTAGACTAATCCCGTTGAACAAAGCTCATCTTCTCTGCAATCTTTGCTTTACCTCTTATCATGATCCAATAATCCCAGTAACCTCCAATTTGATATCTTGATAGTATATTAACTAAGGCAATCCACGAGCCAGTGACTCCGATATTGCCCAAAGTTGTCCTCCACAATCCGGCGCCGCTTTTGGATTTCAATGATAAACCAAACAAAATTAGGGTTGTTTCGTAACTGACCCTAACTCGTACTGCTCACCATCCACGCACTCCCATTACCAGACCGCTGGATCGCGTTCTAAGCAAACAAAGTGTTAGGGGAACCGCCTCTGCCGCGACACAGTCAATGTATTTCACATATTTCTATTGGTATTTCGCGCCTTTACTTATCTTTGTACAATAACAGACTAACAAGTGCGGCAAACCCGAACACCACAGATGTCGTTGCTCCGAGCCATCGTGTATCGCCGGTGGTGCTTGATGAATCGTATGAGGAATTCCTCCCTGAACCACGGTTTGTAATTGCTAGTGTTTGATACGATCCAACAGGTTCATCGGTATGACGGGAGGCCAGATTTTCCATGAAATGATGCGGAGACATAGCGTGAAACATGTCTTTGGGTACCCGGGCAGAACCATTCTCCCGGTCTTTGATACTATCTACAATTCCAAATATTTTGAATTTATTCCCCCCAAGCATGACAGGGCGCAGGGCACATGGCGGAGGGATATGCGAGAGCCTCGGGCAAGCCAGGTGTTGTCCTTGTCACATCTGGACCTGGTGCCACAAACGTCATCACGCCCGTAAAAAATGCTCTGTGTGACGGAACCCCTCTGGTTGTTTTCTGCGGCCAAGTGGCCACCTTGGCCATCGGCAGCGATGCGTTCCAGGAAGCTGACGTATTGGGGATCTCCCGCGCATGTACTAAGTGGAATATCATGGTCAAACATACATCTGAGTTACCACAGAGACTGAACGAAGCCTTTGAAATTGCTATGAGCAGAAGACCAGGTCCCATCCTTGTTGATCTGCCCAATGATGTCACAGCTGTTGTGCTCCAACAGGCGATCCTGACTATGTCTGCCTTGCCCAGTCTACTGTTGGCTGAAATGCAGCAAACCGTTCCAATCAAGTCCATTGCTCGTGTGGCGGATCTGATCAACAGGGCCAAAAGGCCGGTCATCCATGCTGGTCACGGTGTCTTGAGCTCCAAGGAAGGGCCTAGACTCCTCAAAGAACTCGCGGATAAGGCCTTGATCCCTGTCACCACCACATTGCAAGGACTCGGCGCCTTTGATGAGCTTGATGAGAAGTCTCTGCATATGTTAGGGATGCATGGTTCGGCTTATGCCAACATGTCAATGCAAGAAGCCGATCTCATCATTGCCCGACTGTGTGACTTTGAACTCCAGAAGTTTGCGCCTGCTGCGAAGAGGGCTGCGGCTGAAGGCTCTGGTGGTATTGCGCATTTTGAAATTATCTGCGACCCGGTCACCAGGGTGCCATGGTGGAATACGCGGATGTTCACGCGGCGGGCAAAGCTTCGCTAGGACTCGAGGGTCGAAAGATCGCACCCGGACGTCCATTGTGTTGGGACGGTGCCTGAGATGTCACCACCGCTTGGATTGTTAAGTTTATTGGCGCCAACCTTTTTCACGTCAGCTCCATTCAATCCAGTCCGATCGCGGCCTCTCATCCAATTATTGGATGGCCATCTAGGAACCTTTAATGAAGATATCAGTACACAAAGTTGCAGTGCACGAAACGAAATACTTAGTCCTTGGATAAGTGCTGACAAGTAAAGAACTAGAAGGTACATCCAATTCTGTGACTTGTAATGATCGCGTAGAACTGATCGCACGAATGTCTATAAAGATTGTCCGTTGCCTAAGTAGATTTCTTTTTCTTTTTTCCAGATTCGATATTCTCGTCGATGGCTACGATAATATCAATGGAAATACCAATTCGTTTTTATCCACCATTACGAGTCCGTGACGAGTAGTAAGCTTGCTCAGGCTTCAAGCTAGCTGTTCAGGCCTGCAATAGATATATCTCACATTGTAAAGAGAATGGTCTATTGGGAGTCTAGTTACAAGAACTCTCTTTGATCAAGGACTGTGGATAGTGTAACCACATGTCAAAAAGAAGGCTGACATGTTTAAAGTACATTTCAATGCATGCAGAGAATACTGACGCCCAAATTTTCCACCAAAAGCTGAAGACATTCTGGACTCCGGAGCTAGGTAAAATCTGAAGTCCTGGACATACTAATAAGACCGTATGCCAATCTTGTCCACAAGACTTTGATCTTAGGCAGCGTCCTCCTTAACCTGAAGTCAACATAAGAATGTTAGCATTCATATCCCAGATACATCCAGAAATTTATTTAGTAACTTCAATCGAGTCACCACATGGAAGATAGCAGAGTAAGGTAACAAGGTTGAGAAAAGATGCAGCTTACACAAATTTGATGGTACTTTTTGCCCCCCTTCTGTTTCTTCACATAGCCATCACAGCAATCATTATACCGAACACATGTGTCCGACCCATCTGGGGCAAAGCCACAAATTAACTTGTGATGATCAACGCTGCATCCTCGGAAACAGCCACACTTCCCTTCATCATCACAAGTCCTATCACAAACAGGGGCACAATTAACATTAACATCAGGATCATAACAAATGCGTGAGTCTTTGATGTTTGTAGAAACTGGTATATCATCTCTGACATTGGAGCCGTCCCATTGGCCGGTCGAGGACGCAGATGAGACACTGAGAAGCAGAGGGAGAACAAGAGTCATGAAAGTCTTTATGGAATGCATTTTGCTTGGTTATTTTGTAAAGAGGTCAGGTAATAAAGTAAAAAATAAACAGGAGCAAAGGCAGAAGAGTAAGAAATTAGAAGAATGAGGAATGAATAGCGGACCAGCCTATCTTTATAAGTACTGAAGTAGCTCCCCAGTGGCCAGTGCTTGTTCCCCTTCAGCTGATTTCTTGGTTAGTTGGATAAATGATAAATAATCCTGGTAGAGGTTCTACAAGAAGAATGCAGGCATTACCTGTTTACTTGTTGATGTTATCATAGTTTCTTAAAATTTCGCGGAAATTTTTATTTTTACTTTCTCTTCAAGCCTGGTTGAAGCACAGGCTAATGCAAGAACTGCTTCAATAATGATTAATAAAATGAAAAAAATCAATCAAGGGTGGAGTAAGTGGACCAAACTATTGGCATGAGAGACATGGTGTTGACCTGGAGCTATTAAGATAGCAAAGTGGTCTCTTGATTAGGAAAAGAATTCTGTGATGTCATTTCCTGATGTCTTGTAGTGAAGACGGGGGAACCACTATACGATGAACTGCTAGATCAACACTAGCGGGCCGATATGGAGAGAAAATGGCGCTTGTCGATGGATCGGACCGAGCAGTTAGTCAAGTAATTGACTGAAGAAAGGGCTCTACAAGGGACTAATCCGCCGATCTCAAGCGGATTAGTTGGCTATCCGGAGACGAAGGGACTGAGCGCGAGTACTGGACGCTGGGGCTCGAAAATTGATCTATCTATCTAGCCAGCTAGGGAAAATCAGCGAGTATTTATGCACACGACGTTCAATAGACTCGACGCCATACGTATCCGTGGACGTACGAGACTTCATACCATATACCCTACTACAATAGTTTATATTATTATGCTTTCTCTGGCTAGGACGAGAGAACAAGAATAAGACAATGATCTCTTAAAATAGTCGAGATTCTTAATCATCCCATTTCTGAAAGCTACTTGATTTGAAATCCCTAGACTGGAAGATCTGTATTTATAAGGCATCTGTCCTTTATAGTTAATTGAACCCTTTACAGAACTAGCGGAAATGGGACATGCTTGATGCTTGAGGACCAAGATGCTCGAGCGGTCTAATTATCGTGCTGATTCGTTCGCTTAACTTAATATCATACATCTATGATCGACGATCTATCGACACATCAAGCATACAGATGAGATTAAAGGAAAGGAGAGGAATCTTACCAGCGATACAGAAAGACTCTTTGTATTACAGGATAAAAAGTATAAAGATTGAAGATTAAAAATGAATATGTAGCTTTCCAGACTCCAGTAAATATATAAAGATCCAGGGCAAGCTGTTAGGTCAATCCTAAACGGTGCTGCCTGAAGTAAATCGTGGTGATATATGTCAATGCAGCGTAATATGACATATTTTCAATTATCAAAATACTTTACATTGCTTCGATGTCCATTTCCAGTTGAGACCGGTTAACTGAGAAACTCGGTGGTGTGAGAAACTTAAGTTAGTAGTAAGTCATAATGTAATCCACAAGCGAGCTGCGTAGCTCCGCTGAAAAGCGCGCCAATAACCATAAATTGACTAGAAATGACATCCAGAAGTTCGCGCCTGCTTCGAAGAGGGCTGCGGCTGAAGGCTGCTGTAGTATTGTGCATTTTGAAATTATGCCAAAGAATATTAACAAGGTTGTCCAAGCTACGGAGGCTGTGGTTGGCGATATCTCGAAAATGTTGCCCATCTCCTTCCCCTTGTAAAGAAGACGACCATGGCAGATCGCTACGAGTGGCTCGAGAAAATTAAGGAATAGAAGGCACGGTGGCCCCTCAGCCTATATGAGTCTTCTGGGGAACGGTCGCAGCCACAATATCTTATTGAAGAACTCAGCAACCTCACCGCTGATCGCAAACACGAGACTATCATCACCATTGGCGTTGGCCAGCACCAAATGTGGACGGCGCAACACTTCCGGTGGCGTTATCCACAGACTATGATTACATCAGGTGGACTGGGCACTGTGGGCTATGGTCTTCCTGCCCCAATTGGAGCTAAGGTGGCTCGGCCGGAGGCCCTGGTCTTTGACATTGACGGAGATGCATCCTTCGGGATGACTCTCACTGAGATGTCCACTGCTGCTCAATTCAATATTGGCATGAAGTTCATTGTTCTGAATAATGAAGAACAAGGTATGGTCACCTAATGGCAGAACCTCTTCTATGAAGGCCGCTATGCACACACCCACCAGCGGAATCCCGATTATATGGCATTCGCCAAAGCAATGCATGTTCAGCACCGCCGCGTCAGCAAGCCAGAGGAGGTCACCGATGTCCTAACATGGCTCATCAGTACTGATGGACCAAGCCTGCTGGAGGTTATCACCGACAAAAAGGTCTCTGTTTTTCCCATGGTGCTTGCTAGGTCGGGTCTCCATGAGTTTATTGCGTTTCATGCCGAACAGGACAAGCAGAGGCGAGAACTAGTGTGTCAAAGAACCGCTGGTTCTCATGGAGTGTACTCCGTAGGTTTTTGAGTAATTTCTTTCTTCTTCTTTTTTCTTTTTCTTTTTCCGAAAGTGGACGAGTGTTATGTATAAAAGTTATTCATGAAATTCGATGCTGGTAGTCGTACAGATGATAACTCACTGGTAATATTAAGTCTTTCTAATATTGGCAAATTCACTGTGGCAATGCCACTTGTCAATATTTGGAAGCCAAAAACCAGCTCTCTTGTAGATCTGACCCGCCGGGACAACCGGTCATGAATTGGGGACACTAACAGTCCCATATGTAGAAGTGAAAATCTAACATCACAATTAAGAGATCTCCTTAACTGTAGACAAATCTGCCACTCCCTTACCCCCAATCACCTTGGCTTCGACAATGCTGAACACCGGGGCCTCTGCCAATTGGGACACAGTGTGATGTAGGGTGGGAAGGCTTTCCCAATCGAGCCCATTGATATCAACGATAGCATCAGAAGTAGTCATTGACCAAGTTGGTTGATGCATTTCGTGCTTTTCCTCATCTGCACAATAGACGAGCATTGGATACTCAGCTTCAGATGCCTCCTTGTGGTCTGCTCCAACTGCAGACATGTATTGATGAATAAGGAGTCCAGACTCCCTGAAGATACTCTATCTGCCAGGACTCAAGGGTTCTGCACTGTGCTCTTTTTGGAGGGCTTCAGCCCCTTCAGACTGAATCTACCCCAGATGGCCCCTTGCCAGCTGGTCGCAACATGGTAAGACTACTCGCGCTGGTGCAAATCAGTGTCACCAAAGACCTTTGAGAGGCGCAGTTCCTCATGGCTTGACATAATGGAATCCATACAATCCTCAAATAGACCGGGTAGATAAGTGCCTTTGACAAATGCCCCATTGACCTTTTGATATTGCACACCATGGATATAGAGGCCGAAGTGATTGTAGCCACCACCTGGCCATCTTAGACAATGCTATGTACAATCCTACTATCTACAGAGTACTCTGATTAACCTGCTCAGCTTCACCAAATATTGCTACTAGTTCTAAGCACCATGTAGAGGTGCAAGCCTCGCCTAGGGGCCGTACACAGGACCTATACAGCTGGCCAGGGCAGGCGAAGTATGAAAAGTAGAAAGAAAGAAACAGCTGCTCACCTCTAAAAGATGATAGGATTTTCTAAGGCCCCCTCATTTCCCTTCACTCTATTCAGATTAATTGGATTACCAGTCATTCTCCCCTGGGTCCAAATTGATTGGACCAGGGCCCAAACTGCCTGGAAGGCCGGTACAGAGTACAGTGGACAGGTTAGCCCATTGCTCTGAGTTCATCAAGTTCTCTATATTCCCCATTTCCTGCCAGTGCCTGTCCTGTATGGAGCACTGACTTGCCCAGTCAGGCCATTTGCAGTTGATGCATGCTCTGTTGAATGCGCCTGGTACATGGCAGTATTCAGGAAATGATCTTATACAGTTACACACTGCGCTTCAACACACTTACCGCACTATAATTGAGACTTGGTCTCGCATAATATACATATACGGGGATTGAGGGACAGATAGAATAATCAAGCGATTCATTTTATTCCTCAATATAGCTACTATCGTACTATTTTTTAACCAGTAAAATACCGATTGGACGGCTACTCGCTAGCTACTCGCCAGATACTCCCCGGCGCTGCGCTTGACTAACCTTACCGGCCTTAAGCGCTAACACTAATATCTTACACTATATGTAAATCACCGGATATGACTGGGACCCTTTACTAAACACCCGAAACTAGCTTAGGCCTTCGTGAAACGCAGGTAAGGCTTCAGCTCGCGGACGTTACCGAACTTCTTCTCAGCGTCAGGGGTGGAAATTGAGGGTGGCACAATAACATCGTCTCCCGCCTGCCAATCAATTGGCGTCACCACGCCCTTTTTGTCGCCGGTCTGTAGGGAGTCAATGACACGGAGGACCTCAGCAGAGTTGCGGCCAGTCGATGCGGGATACATCATGCTGAGACGAATCTTCTTGTTGCGGTCAATGACAAAAACGGATCTGATCGTGAACGGAATGCCTTTCTCAGCAATGTTGTCTAGATCGCGCTGGTCGATCATGTCGTAAAGAAAGGCAACCTTGCGCTCAGCGTCGGCGATGATCGGGAACTGAAGGTTGGTGGAAGAGACTTCGTTGATATCCTCAACCCACTTACCGTGGGAGCTGAGATCGTTGGCACTCTGGAATGAACCGGTTATTAGCTCGTGAAAAATGCATAATCTAGGGAGCTTGACTTACAAGACCAATCATCTTCACATTCCGCTTCTCAAATTCATCCTTGAGCTTAGCGAAAGCACCAAGCTCAGTCGTGCAAACCGGAGTGAAATCGGCAGGGTGCGAGAAAAGGATAGCCCAGCTGTCACCGATGAACTGGTGGAAGTCAATCTTGCCATGCGTGGTTTCAGCATTGAAGTTGGGAGCTGCAACCAATTAGTATGACCACCGATTGCATCTATGCGCCAGTAAAATCATACCGGTTGCTCCCAAACGCAGGCGCGGCTGTTCCTGAGGGACGCCGGAAACGAAACGGTGGAAGAGGGGCTGGGCCCGCGGTAGCTGTGTCGAGATGCCGGGTCGCACAATAGCCCGAGGAAGGGGCGAAGCAGCCCGAGGGACGGTGCGGAGGACACGGGAGGCAGTCTGGGGAAGAATCGATGCCATTGTCTGTCGAACGAGTATCTGTCAAGCTGTGGAAAAGTGAGTGTCGAGTGGATGATGTCGGCCTCGAAGACATGGAGGATGGCGGCGGAGATGGTGTGATTAGTGATCCATTGTGCACTAACCGGATTAAGACTAGCCATAAGTGACTGACACATGACATCACGGGACAAAACATCGCGGGACTAGCACTACGCACCAAACCATGCTGGTGAGGAACTGGCAAAATCTATTCCGTATGCCTCTGGCTCTGGATACGGTTTTAAACCGAGTGACACGGCAGCGACAGGTACCCTGGCCCAGACTCCGCAAACCAATATGGCGTAAATTTGGCATGTCAATAGCAGGCCAGAGCTTATTGGATCCATACTGTTGGAACACGATTGCGCTGATGGTGATGACAAGTTACAAGGGTCATTGCGAGCCGATATTATTGTAAACAGACTCAGACCGAATTCGATTAGAATCGCCTTTGACAGAGGCTGAAGCCGTGGCCAGATGAGCTTTGCAATTATACCATGCAAGTTGATCGACAAGGATAGCGGTCCGGCAAGCGAGTCAAAGCCTCTGTGTGGCTCGGGCTATTCTGTGACATGGTCATCGCAGAGGCATCATATAAGGGCGCAGGGACTATGCATAAGTTTAGGCCTAGACAGGCCTAAACCGTCAACGTCCGGAATAGTGGTCATTTGTCAAGCTGCCAGACAATATCAATACTTTGGCTCATCCATATGTGTCATTATACATGACAATCCTAAGCCATTCCTTGGATGCTGATGCTACTTGTCTCCCATACCGAGTGTTGAATACTGCAATGCGAACCATACGTCTAGGCAAGTACACAATAGGTGGCATAAGCTTTGTCCATCTCACTTTGTTTCGTCCAATAGAGGTCTCTGAACCATAACCAGTGGAGGATCGCTTGTGTGACTAACCTGGGAAAAGACAAAGACGGGGGCTTCCTCCCCTAAAGCCATACATGTAAGGCCTGTTGATGTATCAGTCGACCCAGTAAATTAATGACAGCTCAGGAGGGACGTCCAACGGATTAACACTTCGAAGGTGCTTTGAAGATACATCCCGCATCCTCGCGGGAAGGAGCGTAAGTCATACTTTTGTATGCACGCTACGTTGATCAGAATCCCAGCTCTTCTTAGTAGGTTCTTACATGTAAATGACCACGAATGAAGCCAATATAACTGTGATAGCCAATTTCTGACGGATAAACGGAAAACAAACAACGAGGAAAGGCCTTATTGCCCGGGGCGTGTAGATATCTCCAACCCATCTATGCCTGCCAACGGGTCATTACCTCAACAGAAGTAAACGGTCTACGTTGAGGGATCCTCAAGACACCGGCTATATTTTTTCCTACTAGCTACTGCATGCTTGGTACTCGGGCTATATTCGCAGAACGAATACACTGGAAGGTTTTTGGTCCACTACTCCATCAATAAGTCGTCCGCAACCCACGTGAAGAAGTTCAACATCGACAGTCAGTGTAGAGTATTTTGACGCATGTGAGATCTCGAAAAGGATTATTTTCGAGTCTCACGATGACCGTTTGAAGGATGTAACATGATTTACGGTCAGTCAGCATAGCATGACACCACGCTCTTGACTACCTAATTAAGATATTTGGGCACTATACCCATCACGCGGTAGATTACCTTATTGAAACTTCTGACAAAGGGCTACCAGAATGGTATGGTCTGTGCAACGTGCGAGGTCACACAGCATTTCATCAGTCGTGGCTTAGCTTTCTTAGCGCCAACCGAGTGCACCCGTATTAAGGATCGTTTGATTTGAAATGAGGTCGGATGCTCCGAGGTGCCTGTGCCATCACACCGCACACTATGCCACCGGGCGTTCCGACATACCTTGGCTACTGGAGTGGTAGCATATGATGGCTGCTACCATGGGAAGTTTTACAGCTCGGCTTTCAGCCCATATCCCACATTGATGCAACCGACAGCTAGTAACTGGGGCATCGGACCACGTAAGACTTCAAAGCAGACAAGTCTCATGATGAAACTTATTCTTTGTTCCCTGCGTATTCCGACATGAACTTCGAGGTTTTGCAGTTCCCTCCGGTCGAGAGTCTAATCGGGTGAACCCGATGAGGAATTCTACGTGATCCCGCAAAGCCGCACTTTTCCCAACTTCCAGCTGGCATTGCTCCAAAAAATGCGCGGGGCATTATATTTTGATAGGTGACCGCCATGCACGTCAACTGACACTTGGTCTTGATGATGTGCCCTCCTCTATAAATGCCGACAAGAGCCTGATAATGACCCCCCGTTCTTTGAAGAAGAAGGTGAGATTGTCGGCCAGTAGGCCGGGCTCGGCATTACAGAGTACGGCGTAGACGGTGTAGGCCGAGGACGTCAGCTAATCACAGCCTAGTGTTAGCCCTTCGGCCGGGACTCATTGAGGAGAGAGCCACGAGGCCCAATTATTTCCCCGTATCTAATGCATTCGCTATTCCCTATTCAGCAGGAGCTGTCCCGTGATTCTAACTTTGCCTACTCGGGCGGGGAAATTTAAGTGCATGCACGGTACACACTCTCAACTATACGGAGGACTCGTGCATCTTATGCACACCTGTAGTAATATATACAGAGTACATGACACCAATGGTACTCTTGCCCGCATCATGTGGGTTGCTTTTCACCCAACGAAGGAATTCTCCCGGCTATCATGATGAAAAACTCCGGTAACTTTCCAGAACACCGGCGATCCCCCGGACAAAGGATCTGGGGGAGTACACA
The DNA here is from genome assembly GCA_003004485.1 of Aspergillaceae sp. MA 6039. Lineage (NCBI taxonomy): Eukaryota > Fungi > Ascomycota > Eurotiomycetes > Eurotiales > Aspergillaceae > Aspergillaceae sp. MA 6039. The sequence continues at coordinate 37,425 of PQMF01000145.1, read as the reverse complement.
ACGATCTCAATTATGATATACGAGGTCCCGGCGGTCAGCGTTGGGCATTACTTTCATCCGAGGTTCCTGACCTGATCCAATACGAGGCCGTCCATGGGTTGGCGGTTTATCCCTTCCTGCATGAACCACCGGCCGCATCTTAACTTTCCAGAGATTGAGCCAACACTAATGCTCTCATACCCTGCGCCCAGGGATGTTTTCTGCGTCTTTTTTATTTTATTATTTTATTTTCTTTATTTTATTTTATATTTTATTTCAAGTCTTCTGTCTCTTTCTCTGTATTTACTTTTGCTACTTGCCGTTTTTGGTTGCATTTGTCGGTTGCATCCTCCGTCCTCGGGATTCTTCCACGTCGGGCCTTTGTCTTTGCATCACCCTCTTTCTGCTCACGGCCCCGGTCGCGCTTGCGGTGGATCTCACGTTCAAGGAACAGAAACAGATCACACTACCTCTAAGACCGTCGTGCGGGGGAAGGGCTATGAAGTTCAGTAGTCCGTAAGGCGGGCCCAATCGCCCTTGCTTAGTTTCTACTTCGACGGCGCTAGGCCGAAATGCGTCCAAAACATACTAGGACACCGATTGTTATAAAAGCCGGAACGGTCCCCAGCCCGATGGCGTTCATTTCCGAAGTAGACGTGCATATTCATCTCTCAAGTGTCCCGCGTGCAGCAACATGCGCTTATTGTACGGTTTAAGTCTCCCGTTGCTGGGGACATTTGTCCTGGCTCGTGCTCTTCCCCCAAATGCATACCACCAGAACTTGGGGCGTAGCACGCCGTATGAAGTGAAGGAGTCTCCCTTGACGACTTCATGGACGGACCAGGTTGGTACCAACCCGTGGCCCGAGTATCCCCGTCCGCAACTGCAGCGGCTGGAGTGGCAGAACCTGAACGGCCTTTGGCAGTATCAGAATGCATCTGGGTTGGACGCAGTACAGAATCCCCCAATTGGACAGAGTCTCGCCAACGAGGTGCTGGTTCCGTCGTGTCTGGAAGGCAGTCTATCTGGTAAGCATGGTGCTAGTCGATTGCTGTGTACCAGTGTCGCGCTAACCATATGAACAGGGATCCAGGGCACATATATGCTCTATTCATGGTTTTCCACCAATTTTGATTTGCCGTCGTCATGGAACGGCCAGCAGATACTCCTGCATTTTGGAGCCGTTGACTATGAAGCCACCGTCTTTGTCAACGGGAAGCAAGCTGGATTCAATAGGGGCGGGTATTTCCACTTCGAGATCGACATAACGGAGCTTATAATTTTTGGCGCGGTAAATGAACTGTGAGCCAATATCACCTTATCATGTTGGTTGACCAATATGGGGCTAATACTTTTCCCTTCCAGACTGGTCTTTGTGCATGACCCCACGGACAAGGATGATTATGTCATCCCAATTGGCAAACAGACGCTAAATCAGTCTCACATTTTCTATACCCCCTGCAGCGGTATCTGGCAGACTGTGTGGATCGAGCCCGCGCCGTCGAATTGGATCACGCAGCTCGACATCGACGCCAATATGGATGGTGGAGGTAAACACACTCACTCGTCATCGTTATAGACCATGCTAATTGCCGGTAGTCAATGTTACGGCCCACAGTGCTCTTGGGAATGGAGACCCTGTTGAGGTGACGGTGTATGACGGTGACATAAACGTTGCCTCTCACAACGGATCATCTGACCAACCGCTGGTTTTTACGGTGTCTAACCCCAAGCTCTGGTCTCCCGACTCCCCCAACCTGTACAATATCACCGTACGAATGGGTGGCGATGAGGTTCATAGCTATACTGGCTTCCGGACCATATCGAAAGGTACTGTTGACGGCATCGTACGGCCACTGTTGAATGGCGAGTTTATCTTCATGTTCGGAACATTGGATCAAGGCTATTGGCCGGATGGAATTTACACGGCACCCAATCGGGAAGCCATGGTCTATGATCTTGAAGTCCTCAAGGATCTAGGTTTCAACATGGTCCGGAAACATGTGAGTATTGATCCGCTAGAAATGGAGGCGATGGGAGAGTCTGACACCATCCAGATCAAAGTCGAGCCCGCTCTGTTCTACCGCGCATGCGACGAGCTCGGCTTGCTGGTGATCCAGGATATGCCGGCTCTTCGGCCACTGCAGATCAAGACGTTATCCAATTGCACAGAGATCGCCATCATGCCTGATGAGGAGCAGCAGGTCGAGTTTTCTCGGCAGCTGGAAGTCTTGGTTAATCAGCTCAGGAGCTATCCATCAATTTCTACTTGGGTAAGTGAATTACAGCGTTTCGCCAAGTTCACTCTAACAATTCCCAGGTCATTTACAACGAAGGCTGGGGGCAAATCACCGAATACTATCCGGAATTTGAATTGACAGATCTCGTCAAGTCCATGGATCCGAACCGCCTCGTGGACTCGACCTCCGGATGGCACGATCACGGAGCCGGAGATTTCAGCGTAAGTCTAAACGCATTTTCCAACACGTCGATGAACCGTGCACTGACCTGGGCCAGGATAACCATCACTACGCCAATCCGCAGTGCGGAACGCCATTTTACTCCATAGACTCGAGCCCTTTCGATCCAACCCGTATTGGCTTCCAGGGTGAATTTGGAGGGGTTGGTAATAATGTCACCGCCGAGCAGTAAGTGTGGCCTTTGCTTGGGATTCTAAGTGTTTTCCCTCTTCTGACCTGCGCCACAGTCTATGGAAAGTCGAGCAAGCTGTCAGCGAAATTAATCAAACCTACGAGATTGACACTACTATCGATGCTTGGAATTATCGGAGTCACCTCCTCCTTACTGAATTGGAAGACCAAGTCCGCCGGTTCGCGTGTAGCGGAGGAGTCTGGACACAGACGACCGATGTCGAGGGTGAAGTTAATGGATTGATGACTTATGACAGGAGAACGAAGCGTGTCAATGAAGACCAATGGAAAGGTGATATCCAGGCGCTGTACGATGCAGCCACTGCCCGAGGAGCCGACGGTAAGAAGGCATAATGAGATGTACTTGATTCAACGCGTTATATATATTGTCTATTGTTATACCCCTTTTTTATATGATGCATGACCCATGATACTACTTGATGTCGAGAATAACATTCCATTATAGAAATCCACTTTTCAGGATGCAAGAAAGTATACACCAATCATGTCACTTGGTAGCAGTGAGGCTCCCTATTGCTTGAGGAAAGATAAGGTAGTCATTATTATCGCTGTTCCAACAGCCAGACCAAAGGCAACCACCACTTGTTATCACACAGAAAATAGTGGCCATATAGTATGCTAGCTGTTTCATTGGTTTCATCGGAGAGAAGTTGGGTTATGATTCAATCCTACAGAGTGTTTGACAAACAACAGTTGCCATCATAAATCCACCAACATCCCTGGCGAGCACACTGAGCAACTGCCATTGGCACTAGCATTTTGCCAGATTACGAGACCTATAATTCTTGCTGGTGGCCTAGTGTAAAATCCAACCCGGAAAGGAGTAGCGTCATTAAACCGTAACCAGCATGGTGGTAGTGTACAAACCGTCGTCCCTCTTCTCCATGTATCATAGCTACTTACATATTCATATCGACATCGCAGATTTGAGCTGTAGCTCGGGTTATTGGGGTCCTGTGAGCGGCTAATATGCTGAAGATGGAGTAGGATTCAGATGTGTGATTGAAAGTGAGTATTGCTATTGTGCACTACTGCCAAAGCTCAGGCTCCCGCATTTGTTTTATTCTACTGTGTATTATTTTTCCAGAAAGTAAGCCTACGAGCTAGGCGCTTTCTGGATAATGATCATGGTATAAATTCTCTGTCCAGCATAAGCACACGCGTTTTTCGACAGGCAACGTATGCTAATGTCGAGAGGCAACCATGATATTTGCTCGATATTTGTTTCCACGTTAGTATGACGGCTGTCAGTAAGTCAGAGAAACACGGAATAGGGAACCATGGATGTCAATTCATTCAAGTAGAAATCGTCTATTCCACAAGTGGCAACTCACGCAACAATGATGTAGTCTCGCCATAGCTTTCCCTGGCGAATATATAGGAAACAAAAGTACCGGCCACCACTGCTCCGGAATAGCACCACAAAAATACCTCTTTACTAGGTCGCATTAAACTTCAATTGAGGAAAAATGGATAACGTGGATACCCTTCAATTCCGGGAGCGGATTAACCAGAGACGCAATGAGGGACGACCGCTCACAGAGGATGAGATCCAATGCATTACCAACGGGAGCACAGATCTGGCAGGTGCAGCAGCTTGTAGGGTTCTTCTTCTAACTCCATTTCGAAACGCTGACTGGTTCTCATAGCCGTGAACCATCCAGAGCAGGTCCGATGGGCGGCTAAGGCAGAGCAGGTACTCAGCAAACCCGCCAATAAAATAACGCAGGACGATGCAAAGAACGTAACATCGAAAGAGGTAGATTTCAACTTTCTCTCGGTATATGCGATGCTAAAGTTTCCAGACTCGTGCCTTTGAGAACTTGCCGGCCACAGGGTCGGTGGCGTCGCATGTGCAGTCGATGGCGGAAAAGAATACGGGAAAACATGACATATGATTTCCAGGCAATCACAATGTTGGGTTGGGAAACGGATTCCATTGCCGTCTCTATAGCTCATAATGCTTTGCGATGAGTCTTGTCCAGACTAGTCAAATAATCACAAAGTTATTCGTTGTACCCAAAAATCGTATATCACTGTTATTGCATGGGGCTTGCCCCAATGTTCTTCTTTAGGGCCATGCAGCATGTAGCATCTAATATGGGACTTAGCCTTCTCTCTCATTTTCGGATAGATTTGTGTCTGTTATAATCAATGTAACTGCTCCCCGCATCATAAAGACAGGAAATTCCGTGGCCGTAGATTCATTAACGTTTCATGAGCCCGTCACATATAAGGGCCCTCGGTGGCAGGATAATTGATGGCTGTCAGGGACCGGAATGAACCAGGAAAGGTGGCCTGCTGACTGTTACAGAGCTGAGGTCTCATCAGCGCTGCTGCTGCACCTAGCTTTTCCATGGCATGTACTGCTCCTTTTCTAGCGCCCCATATGAGGTGTTTCTAGTCAAACCTATCAAAGGATGCTGTCAAAATCCAGTGGGAACTATCCGCCATGGGTTATTGGGTTAAGCCGGTCAATGTGTCTAGAACCGGTATCAAAGGGACATGTTGAGATCTGTTATTGAGGATTGCCCGCAGACCGGAGACCAAGCGGGTACACACGCAGAGTGAAGTCTGCAGCATGAGTTGGCCCAACTTGGCCCAACTTGGCTCAATCTTGGTAACAGTAACCGTCTCATTGTTGTATTCTGTACCAGTCTCCCGTAGGTTGTCCGTCTCGGAGTCACCTGACCTTCAGAAGCTATGACGCTATCGTAGATCGGCCCAGCCACGCGTGCGAGTCCACAGGAAGCCAATTAGCAGTCGGCAAATCCCCTGAACCACTACACCAGCCCCATTTATCTGTGGGTTAGTCCGGTTAGCGGCACCCAGTGGTGGCTGCTGATTGGTGCCAAGAATGGATAAGCCTTCATCAGCCAATAGTATACCGTCCCTGTGAGCCGCTGCGCTAGTCCCGAACAAGACCAGGCTAAACTTGGCGCTTTTCCTGTTTGGGTGCCTGAGGATCTTTTCGTTCCTCCGACTTTCGACTTCAACTTCAACTTCTCTCCTTCATTCCACCCCGTCCTGTCGTTCGTTCGTGTCTACCTGGGCGTCATGGTCCGTTGCTCTCGTCGTTGTCTTTCGAAACCCTCCTTTTCCCTTATTACGATTGAATTTGCGCACAGAAATGACTACCCCCTTGTGCAATCCTGTCCATCTTCCCCGCTGACCTGCTCGCGATCTGAATAAGGTCATGCCAGCCTGTTTGTCTTTTTGTCGTCTCCGCTGTACTCCCGGAGGGCATGCTGTCTAAGCATGTCTGGGAATTGGGCGAAGAAGTTGCTTGGTCCGCTGCAATGGCCTAGTAAGTTAATTATCTACTCATGAGTCGGATCTTGAACCGACAAGTACTGACGGATGCTCTCCTTTCCCGCCAGACCAGCATCAGCCTCCATCCCAGGGACCATGCACACGCCACCATGGTTATCACCGCTCTCGAGGATGGCGTCCTGTCGCCCTTCGTCCGTCCTACCTGGTCTTCCTCGCCGCTCTCAAGTTCTTGATAGTGTTGACCCTCGAGGGACTTCGACGTTATAGTGAGCTGAATGGGGGCTTGGTTTACTTCAAGGACACCGCCAGCGTTTCGCATCTGCAGTCGTTTGCCTACAATTATGTACCAATTATCGTCGCTCTCATCCTAGTCACTCTGTGGTGTTTCGTCGAATTCGATGTTCTGCGTCTCGAGCCGTATTTCCAACTGTCCCGACCCGAAGGAGTGCCGGCTTCCGTCTTGTTCATCAACTACAATTTTGGCCAGTCGATTATCACGCCCATCACTTCTGCCCGGAGACACCATTGGGTCGTGCTGTTTGTTTCCGTGTTTACCATGCTGATGCGTATGTCGCTGCCGGCGCTGCAAAGTACGCTGTTTGAATTGAGGGAAGTGACCGTCCTCGCCGACGAGACCATGCGCGGGTGGCCGGACTTGGTCGATTTGCAGACTCAAGGGACTTGGATGATTTCCCAGGAAACTAATAGTTTCGATTCCGCGCTTTCGTCCCAGGATACGTCCCAACGCTCCCGGTCCCCCACGTATGCGATCGCCCCTGTCGACATTCCCCGCGGCGACCAGCGAGAGAGCACAGTGTGGTCGCTGAACCAGACAGTCTATTGGGCCGAATCCTCTTGCCAGAATGTGATGGTGAATGAGACTCTATCGGTCACGGTGGATGCCTCTTCTGGTGAACACACCACGATGGCGTGGAACGTATCTGGAGTGCCGATGGAGAAATTCGATGGGACGACGCAGCATTGCGAGTTGGACTTCAATTATAATACTTTCCTTTTTCCAGACACCGATCAGCTTCAGGTCCGATACTGGGAACCCGTATCAAGCAACACGACACTGTTGCCAGCGGACATGAGAACAAAAGCCTTCACTGCTCGTGGCTGCGACCCCTTCGATATCTATGGCGTTCTCATCGATGTCAATTCCTCTTCCCCAGCCACTTCAGTCCAAGCGGCCTCTCGGTACACGTCCCACGCGAATATTTTTGCTTGTAATGTCGCATACCACAAAGCCGAGGCGGAAGTTTCCATGCACGCCAATAGCTCCATCACCAACATCAGCGTCCACAACGGTACAACGAGCGAGTTGACTACAGAGCAGTTTAATATCCCTGAGTTCCAAGAATTATTGTCTCAGCGGGCTCCGTATACTAGTGACCTGCTCTATATCCAAGTCAACGAAACGTCAGGTGACACCACTTTTACCGAGCTCCCCGTCATTAGCCAAAAGCTGGATGATCTAGAACCTCTCCTTGTTCTGGATACATCCACTATTATGACGGACAACGAACTCCAGTCCAAAGTTGAGGAGGGAGTGAAACAGGCCTTTGTTTTGACCATGGGCCGTCTATTTAATCCAGATGGGAGGCCCTCGATTATCCATGCCAAACGGCTCAGCGATCAGGTTTCGATTGCCGCGGTGAGCTTCGCAGCTTTTTGGTCTGAAGTTGTTTTAGCTGCCGGCGCTTTACTCAGTCTTGGATTGGTCTTTGTATATCACCGGCGGCCTAACATCCTGCAAAGCGATCCTGGTTCAATTGGCGCCATGTGCAGCATGCTGGCCGATGTGTTCAGTCCATCCAATATTCTCAGCAATCCGCATTTCGATCTACATCAATTCTCCACGCGCCAGTTACGACGTATTCTCCGCAAGTCCCGTGTTCACTGGCAAGAGGGGCCGAATGGGAATCGACTCGAAATTGTTCCCTCGGATAATGGTAAGTTAGACGGAACGATATGAAACAGCCTGGGTTGGCTGCTAACAGCACGCAGAGACACCTACGGAAAGCGTGGGAGATAATATTCGCGCTCACGTAGACCCAATGCCCCATTTCCTTCTGATCCCGGTTTTCATCCTTGAATTTCTTCTATTGACTGCCGTGATTACTGCCATGGCGTTAATTATAGGGTCACTCGCACGGAACGGACGATTCCGCCACTTGACACAGTCCGACTCGAGTTTCTTGCAAGTAATTCTTTCTGTCTTGCCTTCCATAGTCGCATCCGCTGTCGGCTCTCTCTGCACCTCCATTCACCGCAACCTCAGTATCCTCGAGCCCTGGGTCCATCTCCAAAGAGGGATGGCCTCTATCCAGTCATCCTTGACAATGAATTATTCCGCACAGACTCCATGGGCAGTGCTCTACAAGACTATCAGGGATCGTCATCTCCTCCTGGGACTAGTGTCTTTCGCGTGTGTTGTCAATACCGTGCTCACGGTGGTTGCCGGTGGCCTGTTTACGCAACAATTGAGGACTTCTCACTTACCGACATCTTCACTACTTGCGAATTACAGCCAGTCCACTTTCCTGAAAACTGATTTTGCGGCCGACTTCACTGAATATGACCTTATTCAATCCAGCATCACCAGTGGTGTCCCGATGTTGCCTTGGACCAGCGCAAACCATTCCTTCGTTCCGATTAAAGTCAAAGATCCGGATCCAAGTGCCATGTACAATGCTGATTCGCTCGGTATTGGCGCTGATCTGGATTGCGAGCAGTTGCGTATTGCAGACAGCCTGGTGGATGACGAAACTGCAGGTCGTGTGTTCTGGGAATATCGGCCTTTCTTCGACCCAAACCGAGTCTGCAAAGTAGACATGACCTCGTTGAAGAATACTACCTCGGGCATCGCGCTGTCAATCCACTTCCTCTCACCGCAGGCCAGGAATGAGACGGATGAATGTCAGACGTCGACCGTGGTGGTGCTTGGACGGTGGAATTACGAGCCGCGGGCACCTGTTACGGACGGCAACACCGTCGCGTTGCATTGCGAGCCTCGGATGACAATGGGAAACTACTCGATCATCTTCGATCAAAAGGGCCAGATAAAAAGATATCATCAGGTCCCGCACACTTCCATCGAAGACGGCCCCATGTATGAGAATGCGACAGCCAGCGTTGGTCAGTTCAACAAGGTGTTCGCAGCCATTCCTCAAAGCTATACGGGCAAACAGACCGCCCAAAACGGATCCTATATCTCTTCTTACGACTGGGCTGGCTTTCTAGTAGCTCGTCTTTACCAGCGACGAGAAAACAACATCACTTCTCTCAATGGGCAGGACCTCATGGAGGTCTCCCGAATTGTATACCAGTGGGTATACAGTACCTATTTCTCCATCTGGCGCGAAATCTACCTCGAGCCGTTACAGGACCCGTACACCGCTCACAACCCAACTGTAATTTACAGCATGTGGTGCATGGATCCATCCGTCCCGTCACTTGCCATAGCCTTGATGATCATCGCGTTCGACACGCTGGTCGTGCTCCTTGTATTTGGCACGCGTCGGGGCCGGTTCAAGGGACCGCGCATACCACGATCTATAGGCGCCGTGATCCCGTGGCTGGCCCACAGCCGGATGCTAAACGATTTCCCGGGCACCTATCACTGGAAAAGCACGGATCGCCGACAACATCTGGCACGTCTAAATAAGCGCTACGCGTTCCGAATGTTTTTGAGCGCGGATGGCCGTTGGCGATTTGCAGTGGACGAGGAGCCGATGGATCGTCCTCAAGAACAGCCTCCCAGTGACTGGGATCCGGCGAAGATGGGGGATATCCAGCTCCGTGAGCTGGGTCCACCACCGGCGCCTCGGGAATAATCAACCTCATGATTAATGTGTGATGACCATCTATTCTTTGTATTATATTATCTTCTTGGTAATTTTCGGTGGTGTTTAATCGGTGTTCAATCGGTGATTGTTAGAAGATACCAGGTACATTAACATCGGACGGCAAATTGTAGTTTTAGATTAATCAACATTGATATATTCAACGCTCAAGTCATTATTGTCATCATCTAACATTTCTGGCTAGCAACCTTACTGACCTCCTGCCAGGGCTCGCTGCCAGATCAAGACTCAGTACAAACTACCTCCCCATCCATCCCCCATCGACTGTGACAATCTGGCCAGAGATATACCTACTGGCTCGACCGGCTAAAAACACCGTCACTCCCTTAAAGTCCTCAGGCACCCCCCACCTGCCCGCGGGAATTCGCGTCAGAATGCTTTCAGCACGATGCGGATCTCTCAACAACGCTGTATTCATCTCCGTCGCCACATACCCGGGCGCAATAGCATTGACATTGATCCCCTTGGCTGCCCACTCATTTGAGAGAGCTTTGGTCAACTGTGAGATGCCGCCCTTTGCTGCTGCGTACGCGGGGACGGTGAGGCCTCCCTGAAAGGAGACGAGAGACGCGACGTTGATGATTGTTCCACGATGGATGCCATCCGTACCCTCGTGCTTGTTGTCAGGGGGATTACGGGTGAGCATGTAAGCTCCCACATCCCGACACAGTGTGAAGACTGAGGATAGGTTCACTTGAAGGACCTACGCTCATTAGTGCAGATTCATAACACCATGCAGGGGAGGAAAAAAAAACCTCATCCCAATCCTCATCCGGAAACGAATGGCTCGGATGTCTTCGCTGGATTCCCGCGCAGTTTATTAGGGTATCAATATCATGGCCATCATCTAGTATTCTTTTCACAAGTGATGAGACATCTGCCCGGGATGACAAGTCTGCTGGGTAAATGGACACCTTCCGGTCGAGACCTAGTGCTTCGATGCGATTTTTTGTTTCTTGGTTCGTGGTATCTCTCTATCCATGTTAGCGCATTATACTATTATGCGTTTCCAGATTAAGTGTGTGTACCTGGACTAATACAATATCAGCACCAGCTTCGGCCAGGGCAATCGCCATCTGTTGTCCGATTCCACGGGTGGCGCCGGTAATTAGGGCTGTTCTGTTATCGAGAGTAAACAGGTCCATATTAACGTGCTTCTCGATAACGGTATGACCTGTGTTTGCTTTGCTGTATGTTTGGACACGGTGATGGACACGGTTATATATATCTGTATCGGATGAGAAGTCGACTGTTTTATTCCCCGCATTATTTTCCGCGTTATTCCCGGCGTTCTCCATTCCGGGGTAGAGGGATTAATTTATCAGCTTAAATATTGGAGCATGGACTACTGTGTTTTACGGATAAAGATATTCCTATTCTGTGGAGTATAACTCAATACGGTTGGTGCGTATACCATAGATGCTATATATCAAGTACGCATTGTGACCCTTAAACTGCCTAATACACATATCGGAAGTTCAAGTTCTCCTTATCTGTCAAATCGCTAAACGCCGTATCATTTAAGTCTAACCCTTGACCCGCAGCCTGTACACGGTCCCGTCGCCGATTCTCCATTGTCAGCGCCGTCCGCAATACCAACATCAATGCAATCTCGATGAAATGCGACACGATCATTGACCAAATCCCCAACGGATACCTTGGTGCCTGGTCATCCTTATAGAAGAATGGCCCGGCAAGGTTTCCGGCACAAACCCCCAGGAAGATCATGGCATTAGTGACCACCTTCTTCGTGTGCCCAGCGATATTCGCCGTGAGGATGGAGAGGATGATCACGAAGGAAGCGTTATATGAACCGGTCATGTAGTAGCAGATGAGGCGGCCGACTTGGTTGCTTTGGGGAAGAAAGCAGAGACCAAAGGATCCGGCCACATTGGGGAGGACGAAGAGTATGGTCACAAAGCAGCGGTTGTTGCGCGGGAGGCGGTCATTGATCCAGACGCTGAGCAGAATGAGAAGGGCGATGATAGCTCCATAAGGGACTTGCATAAGGGTCGTTTGCACTATGTTTGTCAGTTTAGTGACTGCTTTTTTCGGGTGGAAAGTAACTTGCATGTGGAAAAGCCAAAGCCCTGGATAATCAACGTCCCAAAGTTCGAGATCCCACCGTTGGGGATGTTCGCCGACAGCCCTAAGAGAAAAAAGGTCCACACTTTCCAATCCACCAACGCCTCCCAGACTTGGTTCCATTTGAGATGCTTATTTTCGATACCCGTCTGGTTATCCCGCAGTCGCTCAATCGCGACCCATTTCTCGCGAGTAGACAGATGCCGCACTGTGACAGGGGAGTCGGGTAGGAAGATGATGATCAGGATACCCCAGAATGCGCAGAGAGCACCGATTATAAGAAACTCATATTTCCACGAGTCCAACGATCCTTTGATCTGTCCGATTCCGTATCCCAGGAGTCCACCGACCGCAATGCCGATGCCGTTCGCGGTATACCAAAGGCCGATTCGGATGGGTTGTTGGCGACGGGTATACCACATACTGGTAATGAGCATAAAGGCGGGGTCACTAATCATTGTTATTACATGTTCAATGCATTAGGACTACTATCTCACCTGCATGCTTCTGCGGCGCCCGAGATTACTCGCAGGACGGTTAGCTGGACGAAGTTCTTCGCCGCAGCTGGAGAATCATATAAGATATCCGTACTAATGCTCAACGGGCAAATAGAGTATACGTACCCTGGAGCATCAGAAACACTCCCCAGAGGACGATGTTTATGCCTAAGTATTTCCCCACGGGGAACCGCTGAAGTAGGAAATTTGTCGGCACACTCCAGACTAGGAATCCAAAATAGAACACACTCGATAACCAGGAATATTGTTCTCCGGAGAGTCCTAGGTCTCCCTTGATACCGAAGATAGCTGCATAGGAGAGTGTAGTTTTATCTATCTGTGCTCTAATTAGCTTTTGTAGTAAATAGGGGACATAAGGCACGACCGTACATAATAGAAAGCATAGCAAACGGAGAGAAGTGGCAGGATCATCATGTCAATCTTGCGCACCAGCTTCTTGTTTTCTGCTGGATCAATGGCCTCATATTGAGCGTTTCCTTGGGCAAAGAGAGCGAGGGCCGTGTCGCCATGGTGTCCCAGCTTTTCGGGTTCCGCAGGTCGCTGCTCGGTATCTTCGACATGTGCTGGTGATGATCCCTTGTCACCTTCCGGTGTAGTGCCAGTAGCTTCATGTTGGGCTCCAGTCATCCTCTCTTGAGTAGATTGGCTCTATCCTGCCATGGCAGAAGCGGGCTGGCTTTATCATATAGTTCGTTGTCCGGGCTGACCTCACCTGGTGGCCACCCTTGTCTCTCATAATTGAAGGGTTTCTGAATGCGGCCTGACAGCAGGGATAATCCCCGCATTATCTGGGATATATTCCTCTACTTGCTTATAGAAATGTTATTGCAATGCGCGCTTGTTGAAATGGAGGCGGGGATAACCCGACCTTTTTCCAGAATGCCGATCTGTGGATGGCAGACGTGAAGTTTGTCTTAGAGCTCAGATTATCCGAATGCCAAGTAGCGGCCTCGTTGAATGTGTTATATCCAAATGCCGGTCTTCAGTGTTCCTTGTATTCCCGTGGGCCCCTATCCTAGTAGGCATATTTTGCACTCTACTGAGACGCGCACGGCAGACAGTATAGGGCTATCTCGAAGCGAATTATCACATTCTATGGGTATGTCTTTATAGCCGAATATCTCGTTATAATTGGGAAAGCCGGGTCTGGCCATGCGATTTCTACATGTCAATCGCACCAACTCCGGTACCGTGGGAATGCACGGATATTTCTCCGCTGTCCTCCGTGGGGATGTTGCAGGAAATCCGGGGATCATACAATAATAGAGGGGACCACGGGCCACATTTATGAGGGCTCATAATTTAAGGATGGCGTTTAGAATCAGGAGGCTGCACCGATAGCCATGTTGACCGGCGAAGAAATTGAAAAGCACAACAACCGGCAATCTTGCTGGATTGTGATCCATAGCTCTGTTTACGACATTACTGGTAATCTAGCTAAAGTATGGACCCGAATTTCAGACTAATATGCATGAGCAGACTTTCTGGATACACATCCCGGGGGCGCACAAGTTCTTTTACGGCGTGCCGGTAGAGATGCCACAGATGCCTTTGACGCCGTTCACGATGCGCAAATCCTGGCGCAGTCACTATCACCTACTGCATATAAAGGCAATGTAGAGCCAGGAGCCTTGTCTCGATTGCCAGATCAGACGGACCCCAAACCCCCAACAGACAACCCTATACCGCCATTAGACAGTATCATCAATCTCCACGACTTCGAAGAAATCGCCAAACGGCATCTAGCACCCAATACATGGGCGTACTACTCCTCCGGGGCAGATGACGAGACAAGCAAACGACAGAACGCGAAGGCATATCGGAAAGTCTCTCTACGACCTCGTATCCTGCGTAAGATCCTCAGTGTCGACACCTCAACAAACATCCTGGGGTATCCAACCTCGCTGCCTATCTACATATCGCCCGTGGGAATTGCCAAGCTCGCACATCCGGCCGGGGAGCGCGCCCTCGCCGCGGCAGCTGGACGAGAAGGGCTGGTTCAAGTTCTGGCCAACGGGTCCAGCATTCCAGTTGAAAAGGTCATGGAAGCTCGTGTAAATGAAGAGCAGCCGATATTTTGCCAGTTATACGTGAACCGGGATATCCACAAGTCAGAAGAAACGGTTCGACGGGCTGAAAAGGTGGGCGCCCGAGCCATTTGGCTAACAGTAGATTCTCCGGTCGTCGGAAAGAGGGAGTTGGACGAGCGGATGAATTTAACTGTTCAAGTAGGCATTGCTAGATTCCCTGTTTCCATGCTTCTCTAATCCATCAGGCCCGAGATGCAGATATCAAACCTGGCCAAGGTGTAGCGAAAACTAACGCCAGCACCATCTCCCCGTTCATTGATTGGGACATTCTATCCTGGCTACGAAGCCTCACCCAGCTCCCGATAGTGATCAAGGGCATTCAATGTGTCGAAGATGCCGTGCAAGCCTACACATCCGGCGTTCAGGGAATTGTCCTCTCCAACCACGGAGGAAGATCCCAGGACACTGCGCAGGCGCCTCTCCTCACGCTGCTCGAAATCCGGCGATATGCACCGTTTCTCCTTCAAAGCCCGATGCAGATATTTGTTGACGGAGGTATCCGACGCGGAACAGACGTATTGAAGGCCATCGCACTGGGTGCAGCGGCTGTTGGACTGGGACGGCCATTTCTGTACAGCATGACAGCGGGATATGGTGAGGAAGGAGCCCGGCGAGCGATTACCATCATGCGGGAGGAGATCGAGGCCAATATGGTATTCCTAGGGGTCAGAAGCTTGTCGGAATTAGGAGAGCATTTGGTTAACACCTCACGGCTGGATAGAGATGTCGCGGGATCTGTCAAGCTATAGTCTATATCAGTATTTACGCATTCTAGAGCGTCAATTTCAACAATAGTCCGACTAGGATAGGCTTGTGCCATTGACATAGATAGATAACTGAAATACTGTTATGGCCACGGTGCTTTTTGTAGTCTACTGGTATCTTCAGGTTCACTCTATTCAACAGTCATGAGCCTGGTTGTGCTATACTACACCCTTGTGTTAGAATCGCAGACTCTCCAACCTCGGGGCTTTTTTTATCACATTGCAAAAGTCCCACACAAGGTCTCTCACCACGTTGGCTTATCATGTTAGGTCCACTCTATCTAACCTATAAGAAACGAGAACCCCTCATCGGCCTTGCACCGATGTTACCTGGCATGTCGCTATACAAAAGACACCGTCTCTCGGATATGCTACGTGCAGCGTTGCTGTTGGAGCAAAGTTGAAGCACACATGGCAGACCCAATCGAGGTTCTGGTCTATGGCCTGGGAGCGTAAGTACTGCTTCACTGACACTTACAAATGCTGAATGATGCAGCATCGGCTCTTTTTACGCGTTCATCTTGCAACGCTGCGATCGAGTTCGGCTGACTGTGGTGGCTCGATCGAATTATGAAGCCGTCAAAAAGGATGTAGGTTTTTATAAATACCCCCCTTGGTGAGAGTCAACGCTAACGGTAAGATAGGGCATTGTCATCGACAGCGCCAATCACGGCCAGCATCACTTTCGGCCTCATGCAGGTATGCATGCTATCCGAAACGCATGAAGGGGAAATCCAAAACTGACATAAAAGTGGTGCGCTCGCCGTCCGAACTAACACACCCCTTCGACTATGTCGTCGTTACCAGTAAGGCTGTCGACCAGGACACTGTGGCCTCGCAGCTGCAATCGGCTACAGATGCAA
This sequence comes from Aspergillaceae sp. MA 6039, assembly GCA_003004485.1. Taxonomy (NCBI): domain Eukaryota; kingdom Fungi; phylum Ascomycota; class Eurotiomycetes; order Eurotiales; family Aspergillaceae; species Aspergillaceae sp. MA 6039. The sequence goes on along the minus strand of PQMF01000145.1, from coordinate 21,312 downwards.
GGACGACAATCGTAATCATTCAGAATGGAGTCGGAAATGAAGAGCCGTTTCGTCGACTCTATCCTGACACTTCTATAATAACCTGCGTGGTACGTAGATCATATTCCCTGGTTATCGTTTCGAGCTGATATACTTACGGCACAGACCTGGGTTGGCGCGACGCAAACCCAACCAGGCATCGTAAAACACACAAAATCCGAGGACCTGCAAATTGGTCTGTACGTCAATCGCTCACAGGACGCTAGCCTCGAGGAAACGAAGTTATCAACATTTAGCTCTTTGCTCAAAAGTGGAAAGACCTGCTTCCAAGTACTCGAGAAAACAGACATCCAACGCCAACGTTGGGAGAAGGTCGTCTGGAACGCTGCCTGGAACTCGATCACGGCCCTGACGATGGTTGACTCGCAGACCTGGCTGCATTCCTCACCGTCCGCGATGGCAACGACACGCCGACTTATGCACGAGGTTATCGATGTAGGTCGAGCATGCGGGGTACCGCTAGAGCATACGTTGGCAGACACATTGATAGACAAGACAATAGCCATGCCTGGGTTTGGAAGTAGCATGCAGACGGACTGTCGCAATGGCCGGCCGCTAGAGGTTGATGTTATTCTGGGGGTGCCCGCACAGAAAGCCAAGGAGCTAGGTATCGAGGCTCCTGTGCTGGAGATGGTTTATGCATTGGTATGGGCCGTTGATCTCCGTTTGCGTGCTTCTTGACATACATCTTCTGTTCATTCAAGGACGGTGTTTGGGTGAGATTTGATTGGTTTGTGATGTGTGATAGAGGCTTGTCCCTACACATGGTGAATCAGACTTTTACTGTCATGTCTGTCCATTACCATTTTTACTAGAGTGATAGATCGGGCGAGGCCAGGGGTGTAGCTTTAGCTACAGCAGCCCAATTGGTGCATGTCAGGATTCAATTAACCAAGCAAGTTAGCCCTATCTAACACCTTAGAGGCCTAGAAATTGCTACTCCTGATACATCATTAATGACCCAGCCACGGGGCAGCGGATGAGCGCCACTCTTCTAACTACATATAGGGGATAGTAGGCCCTTCTTGAGGCATAAAATGCCTGCTCAATAGCCCTATTTGGTAAAGGCAATTAAATAGACCCACTTGGACTCTTGTGCGAAGCCCCAAAGCGCTTCACGTAACAATCTATTGCAAAACGGAGAACAACAGGGCACATCGTTCGAGCGGTTTACACAGCTCATAGGTTCTACTACAGAAGCAGCCAGAGTCAGCTTTGCTGCCAGTTCAATATTCCACACCAGATACGCTTGAAAAGCGGAAGCATTTGCACGAGCTGCTGACGTTGGGAGACAAGATGCAAATCAAGACAGATACGGTTCAATTAATGGTGATCCTATGTCTATAGTGGCCTTTCGGGGAGGTATAAAACTAGTCCTTTGATGAATCAACCTTTTATACTACGAAGTCGTGTCTGCGTACTGCGTATATGTACTCCGTACTGAGTGATCAGCAGCATGGGGAGATCATAGTTAATATTTACCCCTACTGCCAATTCCGGTTGGGGTCTGCTCTGTAGCTCGGGCAGCCGGAAGAGTGTGCGAGTCTACATAGTACAACTTGTGTCAGAGGTAAGGGCCAAAAGGAGATACTTGCGTCAATACGGTGGTCGTGTCTGCATCGTATCCCTACCTGGTAAACCATCAGCCAGACAACAACCAGCAATGTACTCCGTACTCCGTATGCAGAGTGTAGTGTCATTACCCGTTTGGGAAAGGTCCGTAACTAACGGCCATCTCGGGGTTTTGAGGTTTAGGGTGTACTCCGTACTCCGTATACGACATGCTGGACAATGCAGCCCGGACTCGCTTCTGCGAATGAGGGGTGAGTATTAAAGTTTGCAAAAGTGGGTTCAGTCACCAGAGACCGAAGGAGAAATTGTGAATTTCCATATGAAGACTTTGGATGATGGAGCCTCCGGAAAGCAGCGTATATGCAAAAGCACTGATCCATGATTATTCATACTCGATAACTAAGCGGAATATCACCACGTATTCCGTGTCCAGTGTCCACGGAACCAGGGTCTATTGCCTCAAATGAAATCATCTCCGGTCATGGGAGATCCACGGTAGCTTTAGGGCGATCAACCGAGGCTTCTACAAAGCAATATTCCGTACTACAGAGTAAAACGAGGACCTGTCCCAATTTAATGCTGCGGCTTTGCTTTCCCGGTTTAGTGCCTCAATATGCCGTCAGTAACCTTCCCTCGATTGTTCCGACATGGAAGATCTGGCTTCTCCTATTGCCGAGCGATACAGTGCAGTCTATCCCTCCAGAGGGCTCACGCCATACGGTCCACTCGTTCCACAACTGGCTGGATTCTCCTCCGTCTACCCAGTTCTCTCGGTGACCTTCTTTGCGTCCTCAATTCGGGATTCGCTGTCTCACCTGTGCCTTTCCTGGTGCCTCGTCTGTGAGAGCGCTTCCTTGGGTTTACCCTGATCGTCATCTCTGCTACGTCTGGTCCCCATCTGAGGTTATCAAGCTGCATCTATTGGGACTCAAGGGGCAAGAGTTTTGAGCTATGCTGAAAGAACGGGTTCATGATGTGTAGTACCAATAGTAGGAAAATTAAGCACGTTTCCAGACATAGATGGTAGAAATCGATGATAAAGATGCAGCAACGAATGCTTGAATCGATTGCTGGCAGCAGATTGAACGAAGATAATCAGGTGATCTTCTCCTTGCTGAATCGGAATTTGAGATACGAAGTAAGGAAAGCGTCTCACATTTCCCGAGGTTGCAAAGGAGGAAGTGAACCTTGGTTGATTCACTGGTCTTCTCCCCTTTTTAAGACTTCAAGAGATCTTGTCAAGAGTTGTAGTAAACTTGGCGAGGTAGTCCTGGGTTAACTTGCTTTTTTATAGCAAGTATTGACTGCATTTTGCAGGCCCTCAAAGGATTGGGCGTCAGCCATGATGTTGAAAGACCTCTTGAGCTCGTCCCAGGCCCCCTTGAAAGAATCAAGGTCAATGACTTCATCTCAAATAGCAGAAGAAAGTGTAGAGCAAATGGTGCTGGGAGCCTTATGATCAGACTCTTCCTACTCATGGATCGTCTTTCACGGTTTCTCCGAAAACGTTTCAGTCTAACTCAGTCTCCAGGCAAAGGATGGGGTTGGTCCAGGTTGAGCTGGGGGGGCGTGAGAGGAGGGGCTATCGAGATAACCCAATCCGAAGATTCAAGTGGTCAGGGCTGTGGAAACCATCCAAAGATCGACTTCAGGGTTGGGAAGAGGCGTATTGAGGAAACGAGAGGATCGGAGGGTGTGAGAACACTAAGGGAAATGTCCGACCACGTAGAAAGGGAGGGGAGCTTTTGGTCGTGTGAATCCGTCCAGAGGGGAAAATGCTGATAAAGTTATGCCTTTCTCCCCGGTATTAACAGGTATACTCCGTCCAAGGTAGATCCATCGAGGGTCCTTCTAGATTCTTCCCGTATCGCGTATTCTGTCAAATGTGGGTCTGCCGATACCCGAATACGGCGAGCACGGAGTATACGGAGTACGGTTTATACACGAAATACGTCGGTCCTTCACGGCTACTCCGGTGATTGCATGGGATATATAGATATTGACGGCCACTGCTACACTGGGCTATTCTCAAGAGCAAGAAGAGAAGAACAAACAGATACAACAATGCCGACGCTGGCCTCCGCCTCCCTTGCCGCCACCCTGACGGTGGCCGGTTATCTCAGTGCCCTCTGTGGCACGCCTCCCAACCCCAATCCGGATGCTTCCAAACGCTACAAGTCCGATCGTGCTGCGTTTCTTGCCGGCTCATTCACCTTTGGCATCAAACGTGTCCAGCTCGTCGTCTTCGCCTACCATGCCCTTGTCACTTTGTTCTATCCTCCCGGGGACAACCCGCAGGCATCCGTCATTTGTCCACACACGGAGAACCTCTCGGATGCCCTCTTTACCTGGAACCCAAACGTGCTGAAATTCCTCGCAATAATCTTCGTTGGTGCGGCCGTCCGGCTGTCGGCCTACGGAGGCCTGGGCCGCAACTTCACCTTCGTCCTGTCGAACCCGGACCGGTTGGTCACGGACGGGATATACCGCTACCTGCAGCATCCAAGCTACACCGGTGCGGTGTTGGTGGCGATTGGAATGGGCGGTATATTGACACGGTGGGACACAGCTGCGGGAGCATGCTGGATGCAGCCGTCGACGCTGCAGTCGCTGCACGGATACGGATGGTTCTTCGGGTTGGCATGGGGCATGTTCTTGTTTGTCGTGCTTGGTGCTCGAGTGCGTGATGAGGAGGCGATGCTCAAGGAACAGTTTGGGAAGGAGTGGGAGGAATGGCATCGGACGACAAAAAGGTTTATCCCAGGGATCGTTTGATGCGGACGTCTTCACTGTTCCGCGTGTCTTGTTGCTCTCTATGATTAACGCTGTCACGATGTATGAAAGTCATGGTCTGTGGGCCGGTGAAATGTTTCCGTCCATGTATCATCCAATGCAATAGGGAGATCATCACGATAATTGCAAATGCGGCGATGCAGTAATCTGGACGGGTTATTGCGGCTGTCTCGCCAAGGAGGGTGCACAACACTCACTCATATTGCTTCCCGTCACCAGACGGTCAGGAGGGAAGAGAAACAGCACAGTAGTCAACGCGATGTAGGATAGGGCAATCTGCATATCAGTCAATAAGCCGCACTCCGGGATGAACAGGAACGAGGAATGTGTACGATATCAACCACCCATCCCACGCCACGAGATAGCCGCCATGCTCGCTCTGGCAGGCAATTACGGCCTCGAAGGCAATTCACAGCGATGGGCATTGCATATGACAGGTCTAGGGCGACAACCGATGAGGACACGATGGCATTAAACACACTGCATTGTGAGCGACCAGACACATCTGGGCCAAGGAATGACACTGCTATACCTCGACGATCCTAGAAAGATCAAGCCAAATACGATAACCGTAACTGTGGTCAAGAGAAGCGCATTGAACGGCAGTCGAAGCCTAGGATGGACGGCTGCGAGCCAATGGGATGCCGGTAAACCTCCATCTCTATACTCTGTCAGCGTTGAGAATTTCACCAAACCAGCTGAAGAACAAACCTGGCAAATGCAAATATCATGCGACTGCTGGTCGTCATGACACTCATTGTGGCAAAAACCAAGCAAACGAGTGGTAACCTAAAATTATCAGCCCTAATCTTTCTCAAAATGCCCCCCCCCGAGAAAAGCGTACATCAACAAACAGATACCCCCAGCACGGTTTTGGGTCGAATGGATAAGAATCTGTAGGATTGGCCCAGCCGATGAATTGATCACTTTGTCAATGTCACCCGCCACGAAGAGCAGCACCATGAGGAAGATGGCACCCGTGATGGTGCCGATGCCAACGCAGGACACCATGACCTTGGGTCCCTCTGTATGCGGGTTGGGAATTTCTATTTCGTTAAGCAAGAAAGCATATCTGTGTGTTGAGGATCGTCTTTACCTTCGATCATATGAGCCACCGAGTCCTATGTTCATCAGCGAAAGCCGCAATCATCGAGGTCGACATACAAATGCAGTGACTCCAAGTCCCCCTTGCAACAACTGCTAATGTTAGCCGTGACCAATGGCATCTGGTTCAATACATACTCCCAGTAACCAGGCGATTCCATCCGGCCCTGTTAACCTTAGCAATGTTCGTCAATCATGGATTCAAACCTACACCCTGTTTGATTCACGAAATTGCAAAACACGAAGCTTCTATGGTCAGAATGCCCAGTAAGAGGATTGCATACATACTAGGCCGAGTTATAGTCCGGAGAAGCACAAGCCAGAACCGTGATGGAAACGACGATGAAGCCACCAATCGACCAGATAACTGGATAGTCAATATCGGACAAAAACCATCAAGGAAAGACATACAAGCACCGCGATAAACAATCGGCAAAGCCGAGTTCAGAAAGGCGTTAATAGCGAAAGCCCCTAGAGTGAACCCGATGTACACAAGGAATTGCTGCCAACGCTGACTCTCAAAGGACTGCAACAATCAGCATTGACCATAAGAGGCGCATACGAGGACGATTACCGGATGCATGGCAGATATAATTCCCATCACCAGCTCACTCGACAAGAGCGAATTTGTCGCAACAAGTGCCACCTGCCCATTTTAGCTCGATCTAAAACCACCCGGACCGAGGCAAACCACGTACCCAACCAGCGACATTGATCCAACCCGTAATCCATGATAAGATCGGGATCCATTGGGGCCACGAGACTGGGTTGGTTAACCATGCGTCCGGTTGTTAGGGTTCCAATATTCCTACCAGCTTGTCTTGTCAGTTGTGATTGTCACATCCGCCGTGGACGGTAGGGATGAATGTCCTACCTGCAACCCAATGGTACTGCCCACCAGCCCTGAGGAATTTCAATAAGCTAGCTCACGGGGACAAAATGTTTCGATTGGTCCGTTCACCTACGTGGGATATGCTGAAAGGAACTCGGCCAGCGAGACGGCGATGCACAGGTTACATATGCCCGCAGTGACAAGTCCTGAACCCGATCAAAATAGTTATGAGCCCGATGGAACCAACAGAAAAATCCTTAGCTATGTATCTGTAACACACCCCATATGACACTTGTGCTGCCTCCGGAAGTCAAGCTGATGGACAGGCTGGCCGACAGCGCGGTCCAGGACTGTGATAATTAGCCGGGATACAGGGTCGACACAGAGTCGGACAGCACAAAAAAAAAGAACACACGTTCAGTACGGCAAAAGCCAAGCCCAACATGGACCTGGGCAGTCAGCATTGAATGGCATGATTCCGAGGCTGTCCCATTGAACTGTTCTCACATGGTGGAAAAGTTACGCGGCAGCTGCGGTTGGTGACCCCTGGCAGCAGGATGAACGTCGTTTTCCATTTTCATGTCGATCTGATAAGGGACGAATCGGGAGGGAAAAATAGACTCTCGATTTAAGCGTTTGTCGGTATCAACAATAGCATATCTCCGCTGTCCGATAGATAATGCATCATTATATCCCGATAATAACTGCGGAGATTATATAGAACTCTAAGCCAAAAAAAGAAGGTACTGCCCAGTCTCCTAGTCATCGGCTTATTCTCATCTCCTCCAGAGAGCTAGCTCCCTTTCGGTCTCACAATACGACGCTGTACCGCCCATCGCCTCCTCCGTTGGACGTTTTCAGTTACGGCTTGCAGCGGAGTGCTTGCTTTTTATCAGTCTGGTGGGGTGGTGCCGGTTGTAGTATTTATTTATGGGATGGTAGGCCCGTTGCTTGCTATTCGCTTTTCGTGCATGTATTCCGTCTCTTCTTCGGCAACTAGAATGCGTTTCTTGTCGATATCAACACTTCTGGCCGGTTGGGCTGTCCAGGTCGGTTTGGGGCATATCCCACGTCCTCGGCTAGAAGAATCAACATGTACCAAGACCACGGTGGCTATATTGTAAGAACATTTTCTTCTGTCTGTCTGCTCCCGTTGCGTCGTTTCAATTCCGGCTGACGGTCATTGTAGGGGAGGAGGTATGGCTGGTATCACGGCGGCGGTATGATGTTGGAGCAGACAAATCAAAAGATAGCAAAAGAAAATCCACATACTTATAGCTCTCCCAGCAAGCCCTAAATAATGCCTCCGTCGACGATTTTCAGATCATCGAGTATCGCGATCGAATTGGGGGCCGGGTCTGGAAGACGGATTTCGGCCAGGATCAAAAGGGGGACCCGTATACTATTGAACTCGGTGCCAACTGGGTATGCCCAAGGCTGTCTTCAATTAATATGGGTCAGCAGTTTTGACTTGGTTTCTAGATTCAAGGGCTTGGCTCAGAGACAGCTGGTAGGTGGATAACCCTTCATTACTACTGTATCGTGCGCATAGCTAACGACAATAGAAAACCCCGTATGGGCTCTGGTGAGTATTCCTAACCAGACATAGTTCAAGGCTCTGTCCTAATTGATAGGCCCAAAAATATAAACTCGCCAATACCTACTCCAACTACAGCTCCATCAAGACTTACAATGAGACCGGTTACACCGACTACAGCCATTTGCTGGATGTATACGAGAAGGCATACGACACAGCCAGCGAACAGGCAGGTCGCATATTGAAGGAGAACCTGCAGGACCAGAATGGTCGCACCGGACTAGCTGTGGCCGGTTGGAGACCGCGCAAAGATGACATGGCAGCGCAGGCCGTTGAATGGTGGAACTGGGGTATGTAGCTATGCTAGAGATATACAGACAGCAGTCCGACTAATGTACTCACAGACTGGGAGGACGCCTTTTCCCCCGAAACCAGCTCGTTTGTCTTTGGTGCAGCCGGGGAGAACCTCACATTCAACCAGTTCGGTGACGCCAATAACCTCGTCATCGATCCTCGGGGCTATCGGGCCATCATCACTGGCGAGGCGTCGACATTCCTGCAGCGCGATGATCCCCGACTGCGTCTCAACACGCAGGTGACAGATATCGAGTATGGACCGCACGGGGTCACCGTTCACAACCACGATGGCAGCTGTGTGACGGCCGCATATGCAATCTGCACGTTTTCTCTGGGCGTGCTGCAGAACCAGGCAGTCGACTTTAGTCCCGAGCTGCCGGAGTGGAAGCAGACGGCCATTCAAAAATTCAACATGGGCACCTACACCAAGATCTTCATGCAGTTCAACGAGACCTTCTGGCCGGACGACACACAGTACTTTCTATATGCTTCTCCCACCACGAGAGGAGAATACCCCGTTTTCCAGTCTCTGTCGACGGAGGGGTTCCTTCCGGGGTCGAATATCCTGTTCGTCACTGTCGTCGCCGAGCAGGCCTACCGTGTAGAACGCCAAACCGACAGTCAAACCAAAGAAGAAGTCCTTTCCATCCTGCGGCAGATGTTCCCGGACAAAAGCATCCCGGAGCCCACGGCCTTCCTCTACCCACGCTTCACGACAGAGCCCTGGGCCTTTGGGAGCTACTCAAACTGGCCGGCAGGCACGACGCTTGAAATGCACCAGAACCTGCGCGCCAACACGCACCGGCTGTGGTTTGCAGGCGAGGCCACCAGCGCGCCGTACTTTGGGTTCCTGCACGGGGCGTGGTATGAGGGCCAAGAAGCCGGGGAACAGGTGGCAGCGCTGTTACAGGGACGTTGTGCAGAAGTCGAGGGGACAAAGGAGTGTGGTAGCCGCATGCACTATGAGCCGTTACATGGGACAACGCCGGACGCGGCGTATACGAATAGGAATGGATGGCCAGTGGACAGTGTGACCGTGGGGGATAGTAATTAAATATTATATAGCAGCTGTCCTATCTTTGTAGGACATTATCTGATAAATATTTTCATCGCCATATCTATAAATTCATATAAATAAAACGCCCAACACCGTAGACCAGATAACATTAGCGGACTTCATAAATCTCCAATGCTCGCTCAATATCTTCCAAGTTGTCCTTGTCTCCGTATGCTTCAGTCAAGCGCCGATTGCGTCCTAGACGTTCTTCCTCGTCCAGCTGAGCCTTTATCTGCGCTGGCCTGGTGCACTGGTAGTAGTTCGAGAGACCAAATCCTGGTCAGGGGATTAGAATCTCGTCTCGTTCTGCTATAGCTGGTGGAAGGATCACGAACCGAGACCAATGAGTGCCATCATGGGAAGATACCTGCGGCATATACTTACAGTCAGCCAATGTCCAGATACATGCATCATTCAACGTATACAGAGTGGCCTAGAGGGGGGAAGCGTACCATCGCCCAGTTGGGCCCAGTTTGGGTCGTGGAGAGTATACGGAAGGACGATTTGGAGTGTCGGAGAGGTGCATACTCGATTCACTTGATATATTCATGCACTTGTATTTGATGCTTTGGGTAAATGAGGTATAGCTGTTGGATAAGCTAGATATATGAGGTTGAGTACGGTCGTGGTGGTATGATGCATCGTATGATTGTGCAGCACTGAATAGTTGAGTGACATTTGTATGGTATGATACGGCTTATTGGCCTGTTTTATGTATCGGATGGTGCTGGTCTGTCATGCACAGTTTAGCATTCCCTTTCACCCTGTTGGGTAGTCAAGGGCTGCACTGAGGTCTTCTTTCTCGGGCTTTGACGGATAATCCCAAGAGATAGGAGTGATTGCATGCATTAGTCTCCTGAATACTGCAGGTTTCCATCAAGTGTGTATGTTGCGAATCTCTCCATTTGCCTTACTTTTCCTTTTCCTTCACTTCTTCCCTGCGAGGTTTTCTTCCGATTTCTCCTATATTACTCAACTTCTGTATCCCGCATATATACCACGGATGAGTCTCCGGCATGAATGCCTTCGCACTATGTATACAGGGTATTTTGACTGTTTCCATAGCTGGTCTTCATGCTTCAAGTTTGGCAACGAAGCAGAAATAGCACAACAATCTGGCAGCTGCATCTTTAAGAGCAGTCAAGTGGTCTCAGGGCGCCACAACATGACTACCGTAAATCGCTATTTATTATAGCTCCCAGCAGTTCTTGATTTAGCTGCTAATCTTATTTCATGGCAGAGCATAATAAAACAGGCAATCCTCCTCCCAGAGGGAGAAACAAAGGCAGGAGAGGAACAAACTGCATCACGCAAGGATATAGGCTGGATCGAAGCACCCAAGTAGCTCCCTGTGGTGCACACAGAGGGTGTCTCCTGCCACCTCGTCTCGCAACGGATGTTGGCTGTTCTATATCTGCCATACCTTAATACCCTTCGAACTGTTATGCCGGTATCGGTTCCTCTCTATATACTTCATACCATAACAAGATAAAGTCAACACAGTCGACAATCAAGGCTAAGCGTATCTTCTGTCGTCTGTCATCGTCTACACAATTATCGATTAGTCGTAGTTTCGGTCCGTGGGTGCTGAGGGAGCTGGAGCTAAAGCCATGTATAGGGATTTGAGATTTCCTCTCAGTCGGCGACTATAGCATGATTAAAATGTGTTCTTACAGCATATTCAGGTACCATTTGCATGGTAGTACGTACGGACAAGATGATTATATCGGATATCATTTCTAGTTGTAAACAGTCATGGCATGAGCGGTAGATATATATGAAACCTCATCTAGTGTCCCAAGTTCTGCGGGGCAGGCAAGGCCGGTCCCTCGGGGGTAACGTATGCCTAGCATTGTTAGCTATAGTATATTAAGAATGATGAATCCGCGACATACCTTGGTCATTCCACCGTCCACGACAAAGTCAGTGCCGTTGACGAAGCTACTCTCGTCGCTGGCCAGAAAGACCACAGCGTGGGCTTGCTCGATGGCCTCGCCGAAACGGCCCGTAGGAAAGTGCACCTCACGACGGAAACGCTTGGGCTGGTCATCGCCAAGCCAGTCTTGGAGAAGGGGAGTGCTGTCGCTGTCAGTATAGGGGTACGAAAATAGTGAAACAGGGACATACTTCAGCGGAGCAGGGCACAGGGCATTAAACCGGAATCCCTCACGAGCGTGAACGATAGCCAACTCCCGAGTCATGGCCAGCACGGCACCCTTGCTAGCCGTGTAAGCCAACTGCGGCGTCGCCGCACCCACCAGAGCAACCACACTCGCCGTGTTAATGATGCTACCCCGGGCCTTCTTGTTCCGGCGCAAACTTTGGACCGCGTGCTTGGACCCGAACCAAACACCCTTGACATTAATGTTATGTGTCAGATCCCAGATCTTCTCAGGGGTATCAACAGCATCAGCGTCGTCGGCGTGCATAATCCCCGCATTGTTAAAGATCACGTCCAGTCCACCCCAGCTATCCTGCGAATCAATCATACGCTGAACATCAGATTCCTTGGAGACGTCGCATTTAATTGTCTCAACACGGGGGGCTTGTGGCACGACTTCCTTCACTTTGGCCAGAGCTTTTTCGAGGGCTGGCTCGGAGATGTCGGCCATGAGGACGCTGGCGCCTTCACGGGCGAAGAGGATGGTAGTTTCAAGACCGATGCCCCTGCAATGCTTAGCCTGGCTGCATACTACCGTGTCGATTGGGCGCGTACTTACCCTGCAGCACCGGTGATGACGGCGTTCTTGCCTTGGAGACGTCCTCGAGCGGCCATCTATAACAAAGTCAGTACTGGCACGGCGGGGGGAACACCGACGGGGTCAATGCGACTTACTTTGGAATTGCAACTAAGATGCTAAAGACAACGATCAATCCTGAATCCAAGAAAGTAAGAGAGTGTGAGGATGAGTATGAGGGTGCGTGTGAGTGTTGAGGACAATTGGAGATATAACGCGGGGCACGTGGATTAGATTAGATAAGCACCGAAGGGAGATAACTGACTGACAGGGGAGGGACAGCGAATTTCCCACATTCGCCAGAGATAGAAGGCAATTGAGGAATGCTGGGGCCATTGGGGAATGTTCCACCTGGCGTGAGTCTGTCCCACCCCCTGTCTCCCGCACAATGCCACTATCTCGCGTCGAGGGCGTCCTCAGGCATCAGCGCGGGTCGAAATTGACCGCCGATAAGCTGCGATGATCCTCATTCCCGGCGTTGTCACTTCGCACCGTCCAGCTATTTGGCAACTTCGTGTGAGTGATCGATCTCTCTTCTTTGCAAGACACCAAATCAGTGGTCCATCACTGACGACAGCATACAGTCACCATGTCCGAGGTCACAGTCACTCCCGAGAACGTCGAGCAGATTCTTCAAAATGATGCCATGGTCAAGGTCGCCGGCGTCGACGTCGACGGCCAATTGCGGGGCAAACTGATGGCCAAACGGAAATTCCTCTCGGTGGTGTCGGAAGGCTTTGGGTTCTGTTCGGTGGTGTTTGGCTGGGACATGCACGACCAGACGTATTTCAAGGAACTGGGCATCAGCAACAAGGAAAATGGGTATCGGGATATCGTGGCTGTGCCGGATCTGAGCAGTTTTCGGCGGATTCCGTGGGAGGGAGACGTGCCCTTTTTCCTGGTGAGCTTCTTCGATCCCGATACGAAAGAGCCGGTGTGTGCGTGTCCGCGGGGGCTGCTGCGGACCGTGCTTGGGAAGGCCGAGGCTGCCGGATATCGTGCCATGGCGGGTGGTGAGTGTTCCAACGCCCTCCTACGACTGAGCATGGATGATATCTGACAAGGGCAGCGGAATATGAGTTCCACCAGTATCGTGCACCAGGAAACTATGCTACTCCCGAACGCAACGCTTCAGCAACGGCTACCTTTCTGAAAGAGAACCCAGTAGAGGCCCTGCCGCCGTTGACAGAGGGCATGTTTGGATACAGCTTGACACGGCCGATCCATAACCAAGATTACTATTACGGGATTTTTGAAGCATGTGAACGCTTCCACTGCGAGATCGAGGGTTGGCATACCGAGAGCGGGCCAGGTGTCTATGAGGCTGTAAGTGTCGTCTTGATCAGGAGATGTTCCGTTGCTTATACGAGTGCAGGCATTGCAATTCGGCGAGGTCAAGGAGATGGCCGACAAGGCTGGTCTTTTCAAGTACGCTCTTGTCCCACGCATCTTTCCGACCAGGTACTGACGGTCCAGATACGTCGTGAAATCCATAGGGACCAAACACGGCATCACGCCGGCGTTCATGGCCAAGCCGCGACAGGGACTGCCGGGGAATAGCGGCCACATGCATATCTCGCTCGTGGGCGAGGACGGAAAGAATGCCTTTATCCGTGACACTCCCGACCCGTCGCCACCGTATCCCGATGTCGCGTACCTGTCGGACCTGGGCCGCCATTTCCTGGCGGGTGTCCTGACTGGTTTACCGGACATCATGCCATTGTTCGCACCGACAGTCAACTCCTACAAGCGTCTGGTCGAGAATTTCTGGGCTCCTGTGACGGTCTCGTGGGGGTTGGAGCACCGCGCAGCGTCTGTGCGCGTGATCACGCCGCCCACCGCCAGCCCCAAGGCTACACGGTTGGAAGTGCGGGTGCCCGGCGCGGACTGCAACCCGCACTTGGCGTTAGCGGCCATTGTCGCATTGGGATGGCAGGGAGTGAAACAGAAGCTGGAGATTCCGGTCCCGCCACTATCGAAGGGTGATGACATGGGTGGTGACAGCGACCAGGGGGCACGACTGGCCAAATCACTCAAGGAGGCTACGGCGATGTTCACCCGTCCGGAGAGCATGGCGCGGGTGGTGTTTGGGGATGCATTTGTCGACCATTTCGGCGGGACCCGGGAACATGAAGTGCGCCTGTGGGAGGAAGCCGTGACGGACTGGTGAGTTTTGCTTGGTTCTTGTGTGTTTTGGATGTTTAGATGCTAACCAGACCCAGGGAGGTGAGACGGTACATCGAGACAGTCTAGGGGGTGCTGTCATGAGTCAACGAGATAGGACCGGGGGGGGGGGGGCGGGATTGAATTTATGAGGACTGTCTGCCGGCACATTTTAGACTACCTCATTCTATTAGAGTCTATCCTAAGCTAAGCTCCAGCTTCACATGACTTCACCGCCCGTACTCTACAGAGTAAGAGTACTAGTAGATCGGAAAAAGTCGGACCGAGCAAAGCACGGACAAGCTTTCCGTAGCCGAAAAAGCCCGAGCAAAGTCCATTCTGGGTCTGGGGAGTCATGGCAACGTCATCGCGGGGATTCGGCTAGTACTCCGTAGATACAGCGTAGACGAAGTATAGCAGAGAAGGACAAGAGTATAGGGAGGTACTGTGGTGCTCATCATGCATCCCTACCGGTGTGGTCCTGTCCATAGTAGTACTGGACGGATACTCTATACCCTGTACTCTGTTATCTACTCTGTCCTCCCGAATGTTTACCCCAGATCGGAGCAGAGGATGTTTATCGGCCGACTCGGGTAGAACGGCCAATCACCAGCCCCAGGCCCAGGCGGTGAGGCACGCTGCCTCCCTTTCCCGCGGAAAAGTCACGTGCCCACCGCGCCGCCCGCCCAATGCGTCAACTTCCGCTCATCCTTGGACTCAATTGTGGTTCACGGCGTAGTCTATTTGCAGAAGTTCCATGATAGCATGATAGCTGCTGGGCGTTCCGGAACGATTGGCATGGGCCGCGGCTGTGACTGGGTCTGACGTAGTCGCCGTCTCGGTTATCCGGTAGTTCTTATATAGGTCCTCCTTCCCCATCTATTATACCGCTCTTTTTACTGCTTTCTTCTTACCTGGTCTTTATACAGTCTTTACCATACACACACTCACACCCACACCCACACACACAGATATATAACTACAACATGGCGAACGTCGAGGCTCAGCTCAAGGACGTCTCCGTCCTGGGCGCCGTCAGCAATGAAGCTCGCAAGATCCTCACCAAGGATGCGTGTGCCTTCCTGGCCATCCTGCACCGGACCTTTAACCCGACTCGCAAGGCCCTCCTCCAGCGTCGGATGGATCGTCAGGCCGAGATTGACAAGGGCAACTTGCTCGACTTCCTGCCCGAGACCCAGCACATCCGTGAGAATGACGCGTGGAAGGGTGCGCCTCCGGCTCCCGGGTTGGTCGACCGTCGCGTTGAGATCACCGGTCCGACCGACCGCAAGATGGTCGTCAACGCCCTGAACTCGGATGTCTGGACCTACATGGCCGACTTTGAAGGTATGTTCACCCCCCATGACCCGGAATCTGCAGAGTGGAGGTTGCTAAACAATGGGAATAGACTCGAGCGCTCCCACCTGGGACAACATGATCAACGGCCAGGTCAACCTGTATGACGCCGTCCGTCGCCAGGTCGACTTCAAGCAGGGCAACAAGGAATACAAGCTGCGGACGGACCGGACTCTGCCCACCGTGATTGCCCGTGCGCGTGGCTGGCACCTGGACGAGAAGCATTTCGTGGTCGACGGCGAGCCCATCTCGGGTAGTTTGTTCGACTTCGGTCTGTACTTCTACCACAACGCCAAGGAGCTGGTGGCTCGCGGCTTCGGTCCGTACTTCTACCTGCCCAAGATGGAGTCGCACTTGGAGGCGCGTCTGTGGAACGACGCCTTCAACCTGGCGCAGGACTACATCGGTATTCCCCGGGGTACCATTCGGGGTACTGTCTTGATTGAGACTATCACCGCTGCTTTCGAGATGGATGAGGTAGGTCTACTCTCCACCTCTTTTTTCCTGTTTGCCTGGTATAATGCTGACGAGACTTAATAGATCATCTATGAACTCCGTGACCACAGCTCTGGTCTCAACTGCGGCCGTTGGGACTACATCTTCTCGTTTATCAAGCGCTTCCGCAAGAACCCCAACTTCGTCCTGCCTGACCGTTCGGCCGTCACCATGACGGTTCCGTTCATGGACGCCTACGTGCGTCTGCTCATCAAGACCTGCCACCGTCGTGGCGTTCACGCTATGGTACTTCCTACTTCTCAATTTCCCTTGGCTTTCAGGGCGTAAGCTAACACTTGGCAGGGTGGTATGGCCGCTCAAATCCCCATCAAGGACAACCCGGCCGCCAACGACAAGGCCATGGATGGTGTCCGCGCCGACAAGCTCCGTGAGGTGCGTGCCGGTCACGACGGTACCTGGGTTGCCCACCCGGCTCTCGCCGCGATCGCATCGGATGTGTTCAACAAGCACATGCCTACTCCCAACCAGCTGTTTGTGCGTCGCGAGGACGTGCACGTCACCGCCAACGACCTTCTCAACACCAATGTCCCCGGTAGCATCACTGAGGATGGTATCCGGAAGAACTTGAACATTGGTCTCTGCTACATGGAGGGCTGGCTCCGTGGTATCGGCTGCGTTCCGATCAACTATCTCATGGTGCGTTAGATTCCCCATCCTACTCGTACATCTGTATGCACGCTAACAGCAAGCAGGAGGATGCCGCTACCGCTGAAGTCTCCCGCAGCCAGCTCTGGCAGTGGTCCCGCCACAACGCAACGACTGCGGAAGGCAAGAAGATCGACAAGGCTTACGCCCTGCGTTTGCTGCAGGAACAGGCCGAACACTTGGCATCGTCGGGCCCGCGCGGCAACAAGTTCCAGCTGGCGGGACGGTACTTCTCTAGCCAGGTTACCGGTGAGGATTACGCCGAGTTCCTGACCAGTCTGTTGTACAATGAGATTTCGTCGGCTGGCAGCGCGGCGAAGCTGTAGCGGTGTGTAGGATAGATTAACGATTATGATTCCCCTGTATTTATTTATGTTCAATGCATCTATGCCTTTGCCTCGGCTGTTGATCAATTAATGCAAATGGTTAAATAATGTGGACCTGAAAGATGTCGCTAGACTACAAAGGGGCTATGGCTGCTGCTTTAGGCGGTTATAAACGTGCATTTAATATAAAATAACTTAAATTTTATATATATATAACTGCTATAGATCTAGCATGCAACAATGTACAATGGCATTAGACATACATAATATACATTCCACCACTAGTATAATCCCATTATTCAACAACCATCATTCATAGGGATACTTTTTAAATGTACTCCCAAGCAGCAGTACCATTCAGGTTAGACGTGATAGCCAACGCAGAGAAACCAAGGCACTGGTGAACATCACCACCGGGAACAGTGGCATTTTGCAAAGCGGCAAACACCTGCCACTTGTTATCGGTAGGACAAGCCATGAAGCCCGAGGCGCCCTGGCCATTATAGGTCCACTGGCCGAGGCCGTTACCGTTGGGCTCCGGCGCGGTGTATACGAAGGGACCCGTGGAGGCGTCAGGGCCCAGGTAGGCCGAGTGAGCCTGGCTGAAGCGCAGCGCGCCCTTGTTGTCGACGTAGACCTCTTGGCCGCCGGGGACGATGACATCCTGATTGATCCCGTTAGCATTTTATCTTTACGCACACACACACACCGTTATTCTCTGGCATAAACATACCAAAGCAGAACCATCGCCAACCAAAACAGTGACATCACCCTTGGGGCACGCCGACCCAACGCCCGAGGGACAGTAGCTGCTGGTCTGTCCGCCGAGCCAGAACGACGTACCGGCCGCGTTCAATTGGAGGAAGTGGATGGGAGAGCCGGAGCGCGCGGCCATGACGCCGAACTTGTTGCCGGCGCGTTTGGCATGGTGGTTGTTGTTGTTAGAGGCGGTAGGGAGGGCGAGAGCGAGGGGGATGAGAGCGAGGATCGAGGCGAGCTTCATTTTGGAGGGTATAATCGATTGAACGAGTGGAATAGTACTGTAGACTGTAGACTGTAGACTGAATGCAGATGTAGATGTAGATGTAGATGTATCCGGACAGAGGGTTATATATATACCAGTCTTCCACACCAGACACTCTTCAAGGAACCACAACCGCTCTGCTCTGATCTATTTTGATCTGCTTGGTGTCTTAGCGTGTCTCACTGAACCCTGGACTACAGCAAGCTAAACCCTGGGCTTGGTCGGTCTGTGGCGCATTCCCGATCCGGGTATTTCTCCGTGCCCTAATTCATGGCCGGCCAATGCACGAACTATGCCAGGGCTGCTCATTCTGCAGTTCGCTCGGATCTGCCCGATTCGGTCGGTTCCCATCACCATAACAATACTACTACTAATAATAATAGCCTTAACTGGTACACTGCAAACCCTGCGCCGGAGTCCGACTCGTGTCTGCAGAGTTCGCGGTGGATCAGCGGCGAATCGGATCCAGCCGTCGTCTATTCAAGTCTTAGTCCGTATTCTTAGCATCATTAATGTAGGCTCGAAGCGATGGTTCTTCGAGATTGTTCTTCCAGACTCAGCCACGTTAGTCGTCTTTGGTGGTATACAGTATTCGCTGCTGTCTAGTCCTGGGCACCAACGTAGGCGATATTGTACTTCCAATGATGGCAGAAATCCCACCGGCATTTCCGATCGATCCCCCTAGTCTATAGACCCGATGCTCGACCGATGCTGACGCTGAGACATGCAGTGTATATACTTCATTTTGAAGGCGAATTGATCAATGGATGCGAGATATCGGCTCACGCCGTCGGTTTACTCTGTAAGGGCTGCGATCTATTAATATGCGAGACATGATATCACTCTATATACATCGGCTCTAGCTTGCTCCAGGGTCCCCCCATGTCGGTTAGTACTCGCCCGCCCATATCAGATCCCTGGAACTCTTCCCAACCCAGATGCCAAACTGTCCTTCCTCCGGCATTACCCAGTTCTGCCAGCGCACGCTCCAGTAACTCAGATCCTTGCGGCTGAGGGTCATTTCCACGGTCTCGCGGCCGCCCGGCGCCAGTTCGATCTTGGTGAAGTTCCGGAGGACGCGATCGGGGAATTCGATCTGCTCCAAAAACGGTTTCAGTGGTCTGGGATTCCCCTTGCCTTTTTCTCTGTTATTCGGGGCTTTGTCGGGATCGCTGTCATCGCCCGGCTGCGGCCCATCCTCCACTGGCAGCTGGGCAACTTCCTCGGTCACGCCGGATGGGAATGAAACATAGAGCTGCACGACTTCCTGTCCGGCGCGCGCCCCCGTGTTGGCCACTTGCACCTGCACGCGGACCATCTCCTCGTAGAGAGACGGGTTCCCGCCCAATCCACCACCCGCCGCAGAGGCAGGCGCTGGGTCGGAGAGGTCGTAGCCCTTGGGGTAGCTATACGCCGCGGGTTCGGTGCCGTCCAGTGTCTCGAGGTACGGATACACGTACTTCCACACGCGCTGACGCTCGATATCCTCCGGATACAGCGCCGACGCGGGGTCAGGCAGCTGGAGGTCGTATTCTGGAGGCGACACCGCGTCCGGCGGGCGCGAGTCGGGGAATCGCGATTTCCATTGCAGTGAACTGACATGCGGGTGCGAGATTTCGAACGTAGTGTACGACAGGCCGAATCCGAACTCGTAGCGCGGCGTGATATTGTGCCGGTCGAAGTGGCGATAATCCATGTACAACCCGTCCGTGAAGTTCACCTGCGGCACCGGCGCGTTGGGCTCGTACAGCACCTGCGCACCCTCGCCGTAGTCCTCTAGACTCTTGCCCACCGTGTACGGCAGACGGCCGCTGGCGTCGACGTCGCCGAAGAGCACGTCCGCCAGAGCATTTCCGCTCTCTTGGCCGGGTAGGTTGGCGAAGAGCACGGCGTGCACGCCCGGTAGGTCAATCCACGGCTCCACCACGACGGGACCGATGGAATGGATCACGACAACCGTTCGCCCATTTCCACCACCGCAGTTCGAAGCCACCGTGCGGATGAGCGAATCCCCGCCTTTCTGTATGAACAGGTCGTTGCGGTCGCCGTGGATGCCACCGGCGGAAATGTATCCCTCTCCGCCATCTGCGTTGGTAAAGACCAGGCACAGATCCTTGTCCGCTGCGTCATCGGGCATGACTGCGTTTCGCAGGTACTCGACCGTCTCGACCTCCGCCTCCGCCTCCCAGGCAGCCTGCAGTGCTTCCAGCGGAGTCACCAGGTACGGGTAGTCAACGGTCCCACTGCCCCAGCCTGAGCCCAGGGTTCCTTGATTGCAGCCCCGGTCGACACAGAAGTTGGGTCCCCCACCCGGCCCGGCATCGTCACCATAAATACCCACGCGATACGGACCCTGCGGGGTGCGTGACAATGGCAACGTCTCATGTTCGTTCTTCACCAGAACTATGCCCTCCGCAGCGACGCGACGGGCCACCTCGTCATGGCCGGGCGACGCATCGACAAACTGGTTCACAATGCTGTACGCATTGTCATTACTGCCCTGATGCAGGTAGCCTACCTCGTCATTCGTCCACGACGAAAAGTTCGGTCCCTGCTCCTCCCACGTATCCTGTCCCAAGTGGTACCAGGCAGCGACAATCCGGGTGACCATGTCGTTCAAGCGATCGATGGGAACGGAGGTATTGAGCACCGCGCGGGTAAGTTCACTCCCCCAGAGCGGCTGGCCAGTGGCCCAGTACAATCCATCGCCGGGCATACTCATATCAAGCCCGCCAATGGCGCTGTTCACGCCCGATCGCTGAGCCAGCCAGTCCGATTGCACGAACCCCTGAAACCCCAGTTCATCCTTAAGCACGCCGTTGAGCAGCTTGCTGTTCTCGCAGGTGTGGCTGTTGTTCACCATCTGGTACGCGCACATAACACTGGCCACATCAGCACGGATACTTTCCGCAAACGGCCAAACGAAGACCTCGTGCAGGGCGCGGTCGTTGACGTTGGACGATAGCGCTGTGTCAATGCCCCATTCGAAAGGTTTCCGGAAGTGCTCCTGCTCGTTCATTACGTAGTGTTTCGCTGTCGCCATGACCCCGTTGCTCTGAATCCCGCGGATGGTCTCCGCTGAGGCGACACCTTGAAGCACCGGGTCGGAGCCAAAGCCTTCCCAGTTGCGGCCACCAGCAGGCATCATCCCCATTGCGCCCATAGAGGGACCCAGCAGCACGTTGACATTTTTGCGACGCGAGCCAGCAGCACTCCACGATCGCGAATCAGTGTCCGGTTCCAAGTCGCGCCG
>PQMF01000144.1:0-61936 GCA_003004485.1 Aspergillaceae sp. MA 6039 | reverse complement strand
TGGCATTGGGAGAGGAAGTAGATTGGGACATGATGGAAAAGAAATAAGAAAGGAAGGAGAGATAAGAAGAGGAGAAGGAGGGAAAAAAAAGAAATGAAAAGTCCGGAAGAGGCGAAGAGGAGATAATCTTCCTGGTTTCTTCCTGTTTGGTGATGAGAAATTTGATAAGCGCGGAAGAAAAAATCGATGGTGATCTGACCGTACGTGACGATGGTATTTTTTGGCCGTCTACTTTCTATTGGGTTTTACATATCGGGAAAAAGAGAAATAGATCGAGTATAGAAAATCGAGAGATCTCTATCCTGTCCTATATACCTTGAATGCTCACGTTCCCAGAAGATACACAACAACGTTGCACTCATCCTCCGGCGTACAATAAAGCCAAAAAAGCCCCTCGAGTCTAGATCGTGTCCATTGCAGCGTTTCTTGAGCCGTGGCAATTGCAGTGCGTGGTGGAATCTTCCGTTTATATATATAGTCTAGCCGGAGGATATCGTTCCGCGGGTGTTCTTTTTTAGCACTGGCAGTAGCAGTAGCGGCAGGGACCTTGATCACACCACTTCTCTGCTTATGCTTGCATTCGGATATGTCCCGAGTTAGGGCATCCATCTCTATTCTTAGGAAGAGGTTAGTTTTCTGATATACCGATCAGCCGCACTGACAACCCTATGGCTTACCCTATCACACCTGCAGATGCAACTGAAGCAGGGCACCCCAGGAACAGGATATAGGGTTTTCCTGGACAAGCTATATCCATCGACTGACGGCACACCCGGACTGACCTTCTAACTTTCACTAGTGCATGCATCCTTCAGGCAAGGAACAACTGCAGAGCGGCGAAATTCACGTGATGAGCATACAACAATCCCAATGTCTCTATATTTTAACACTCATAATTGATGTGGATTCATAAATAGCGGCCAGGTTCGAGATCAACCATGGTCAATATATCCCCCCGGATCATGTTCATTTGTCCGACAACGATTGCGGGAGTTATGATGAGCCCTATCCTTTGTATCCCTGGCCAAATGTCGACGATGAGACTGTTATGGGAGCGTCAGCACGCGAGGATATCCCTAAATCGGACACAGAAGCATCAGTCGAGAAAGACGATGGAATAGTCCATCTCGACTCTTTGGCGCGAGAGAAAGTTACTTTTGACTTGGACAAGTATCCATTGATGGATTTTGTGACGCGAAATCTCATCATCCAGGAGTACCGGGCGTTGAATAGCTGAATCCAATCTGAATGCCTCTACCAATACAACTACAGGGTCTATGCCATTGAGGCCTCCCGATGCATCCTGTTGTCTGGTCCTGTGCTTCTCTCTTCTGCACTGGGACTGGTATATCTCAAGTGCGTTCTGTTTGGGATGTCTTCGGCATCAGCTCGTGTTCACAGCTCCTGATGCCGGGCATATGGGCATAACCCATCATTTCCATGTTGACAGCGTGATTGGAATTATATGTCTGTAGCTTGTTTTTGGTCGTTTCAACCTGTGTGTTCGATCCTGGAGATTCCTTCTGCTAGGCCTAGGCCCGCGCAAGGGACATCGCCATCTTGAGATCACCGGCCAGGTATTTTTCTGGGCATCGTTTGGTCACGGAGTTTATACAGATCCGCTCTAACACACTGGCATCGCCTTTTGTATATCCTTGTCGGACATATGACCGTCAGGCCACTACATGCCCAGATCGGTCCGTCGCACTTCGCAATGAACACATCGGAGCTGGGAACGCACGAATCATCCCCAACAGAGAATGCTGCGGACAATCATGGGTATCGAATATCCCCCTTGGCTTGATTTCTTCCAATAGAGGCTTGCAGTTCCAGGTCATCCACGTCTTTCCCCGCATCCCGCGCCATAATCTGTGCCGCACGCAAGCAATACTGCAGGATTCCTGCAAGAAAGTGGGCACCCCGTACGCACTCTTTGGCTTCCTCGACGGTAATCAGTGTGTGCTGGGGCCGCTGGCTAAGGTTTCCCAGCAGGCTGCGTTGCTCGCTAAATGCCAGAAAACGCTCGCTTGTAGAGATTAGTCTCATGGACCAAGCTGGACAACCTCACTGTCAGCTACACACGATGTCTGTCGAAGGACATAGTCTGGGTATAAATCTGGAAACGATGGTTCACCGAGAGCCAAGCGTAGCGTAGTAATGGACAACTTCTGTCCAGGCTAGACTAGGCAATTTACCAATTCTCCCTAGACGGACACGAATGCATGCTTGGATATCCTTGTACCCTGCTAAGCGCGGATTCTAGAGCACAGGCCTCTACTCCGTACCATGGAATAAATCATACATGCTTGAGTCAGGCTGGAAGCCCGAGTCGAAGTTGAGCTCGCAATCTCGTACTGTATATTGAGACCAAATCCCACGCTCTGTATTCCCCCGTCTCCCAAGATGATGAGAGGGTCGCAGGTCCTTGACCTATGTCAGGGTTGAACTCTCATCAAGTCGGGTTCATCGCTAACGTCTGGTAACTTGAAACCCGCGCATGTCAAGTTACTGGAACTGCTGCGGGAATAAGGATTCAGAACCCCCTTACAAGATGATCCGAATTCCGTTTATCAATTATGGGAATTTGGGCTGGTTTGGACCTCAGGAGGTTCCAAATATCTCGTTCAAGCTGAGCAACAAAGAACACGGCCAAAATGGTGAGGTAGTCGCGAAAATGGCACACGAGCATATGGCATCTACCTTGAATGGTGTGTTTGGGAAACCCGGTGACTTAGGCTCTTTTGTGTTTGATCAGTATGGGGGACTAATGTGCATATTTCTGGCAGGTAATGAGTCTCTATGCGCGTCGGCGTAGGGCTATATCCTCTGGGTCATGGCACAGGTGGTTTTGTAGTGAAATATAGCTTATTTATTCTCTCCTTCTTCCTCTTGTTCTTAATCAGTGTTGTCTTCTAATAGCGGGTGTATCTTCCTAGCCATGTATAATGCAAGGGCTGGGTTTATATAATTCTATCAACTGTCTAAATCCAAAGCCCCAATCTTAAGAAACTTCCATGTGAATCTAGCGATCCTTCATAGCATTAGATGCTGCTGTTATTCACACGAAAAAGCTTGAATTTGGCCTCCATGCCCTTTGAAAACTGCTGAGCCTTTATTGCGCAGTGCACCTAACCAATGCTTCCATCGACAAACGACATGAGAATCCCACACAACATTATTAACTAAAATAAAAATGGCAAATGCCCTTTCCCACAAATATTCTCATCTCCATCTTCATTTCTACCCTCGTTTTCATATCTGTTTACTACTATTGTACCATCCCCACGACCTTGACACATCTCCTCAGTCAATCAACCAACCATGAGACTCCAAACAAGGAAGCAGAGCTCTCCAGTTCGCCCGAGCAAAGCATGACTGCCTCGGGCCCTCCGTCTCCAGGAGAAGAGTCAAACGCAGACTCTTCCAGCGACATCATTATCATGCAGTCTGAAGAGAGCATCATTAATGCGCTGATCGCCTTTGGAATGATCCCCATGCAGAACACCGAAGGCCAGGCCGGCGAGTACCACCACCAGAACCACCCTCAGGACACTCGCTCTCAGCCTGCCCGCACCGGCATCACCGTCGATACCCAGGCCGCCTCTTCGAACAACCCCACCCCGCTGCCCTACAAAACCAGACGAGCCCGCCGTCGTGGAAGGACCTTCGACCAGGGCCACCTTGCGTACAACATTGCCAACCCGCCCCCGCGAGTCAGTCGTCGCAGGTATCGATCTATGAGCGAGATGGACTGCCCTCTTGGAAGAGGCTTTATCGAGAGTTCGTCGACTGCGCCTCCCGTCGTCAACTTCCTCATGGAGGCTCCTGGTTTCTGGGATATGGAATCGAGTCGCTTCTGTCTGCGCTGTGGTTCTGACCACTTCTAAAATGGATTCTCTGTTATGCCCGGTCTTGAATGGCTTCGAGCTATGTCATTCAACTGCTGGAAGCAACTCATGGTTCACCGTGGCCTTTCTTTTCGTTTTGTTTTGTCTCGATGCATGTCAAGTTGAGATATGTCCTCACATGGCTATAGCCATAATCATGTATTTAATCTGGTCAGCATGGTGTCGTGTGCCGCCGTCCAAAATAAAATAAAAATGCTAATACTCCTGTCATGCGGTGCCCTGCCAACGTGTCTGGACGAGTCACGTGTATGCACGGACCAACTCGCTTAACGCATTTCATCTCCCGAGAGCTTTTCTCCCTTCCCAGCTTCTCTTCCATCATTATCCTCCCATTTGCCCTTCTCTATGTTCTTCGAGCTGCGCTTCTGCTTTGGCAGAAGTGCTCTCATGAAACCGATGAAATACATATATCCTTGTATTATTGTTTCTTGAAGAGACAAAATGTCGCCTGCTCCAGTGATGATGGACACGCCGCAAACCCTGCAGCTGCAGACGTTGGCAAAATCGTTTGAGGCTCTTCTCTTGACAGCCCATCAGCTCAGCTGCAAAGAGAAGGCCTTACAGCAGAGGCTGAAATATGCCCACGATGAGGTAAATATATCCTTTTCTTTTCTCTTTTCTTTTTCTTTTTTCTGCCCCCCCCTCCCCTGCTGTCTCCAATGACGAGAAAAAAATTAGCTCTAGATCAGGAGTCGCATTCTTGCGACGGTGACGGATAAGTCATGTATTATCCGAGAGAGACATTCTTCTATCTTATTGTTTTGTGTTTTCTGGATAGTTTCAGTGAGACGATGCTAACTGTCCCAGTATTCGAAACTAGCAGATCGTCTCCCGGACGGCTCCGATACCCATACGACAGTCGTTGCGGAAAAGATTCTCCGTTGCCCTCCTGACACCATACCGTCTTCTGAGCAATCGCTCCAAGCTTCCGATGTAGTCAATGCTCTTGCAGAATCTGGTCACGTAGGAGAGCGGATTGCTACTGCTTTAAGAGAAGGATTGGACTGCTATCAATCAGTGCCACGTCCGCCAGATGATAATTTGCTCGCTTATCCTGATGCTTGCGTCGTTGCGACAAGAGCCGGCACACCCGCCCATCTAGAGAAAGACTTTACGACCAAGGGGACACAGGGAACCCTTCGGTGTCCCTTCTCGAGACCAAACAATAAAGCCTCTGAAAACGGGGCACTTAATGGGGTTGAGGATGCCTTCAAGACCCAGAATGGTGATGCATGTGGGCAGGAAGATCCCGACCCCATTAAAGCAGAAATCAATGAAAGGCGTTCCAGCCAGACCGGATCTGCGAGATCATCCGCGGCTCGCTGTCCCATTTCCCGATGTCCTATTAGGTTTTTGGACAAGCACACTCCGGAGGAAGTTGCTGATTATGTCGAGAGACATAAGCATGAAATACCTAGGAGTCACGCTATCTGTGCCTCGCGGTACTCGAAAGACTCGCAGAGCATAGACGCAAAGTACGGTAATGTTATCAGTATGGTTCGAGGCTTGTCGATGAAACACCAAGCGTTCCTTCCGAACCGCAAGAATGGCGCGTCGGCTTCCAGTTCCTCTGCAGAACGCGTGGAAAAATGGGCGGAAAGTGTCGATCGTATACCGGGCCAGGAAATGCATCCCACTATCAAAGAGGAAGATGAGGAGGGCCATTTCAGGGCGGAAGAACAGCGCCAGGGGCACTTTGACCGTCCGCTGCGAGAAGTCCGACTTGGTGAATCACCAAGCAGGCCTTGGGGGATTCCAGTCCCTCCTCCACTGGATCCGTTGCCGATGTCGCCAATATCGCCTACGTCGCCGCCATCCGTTGCTCCCGTTTCGCAGCCAAACAAGCCTCCTGATAACGCTGCAGCAAATGATGCGTCTATCGCATCGCAGCGTCAAACAGGCCCGAATGGGGTTGAAGCTGCACCACCACGGCGATGCCCATTTGGGCATGGCGCATCAAAACCTGAGGTGGTAGAACCGGATAAGGCGATTCGCAATGACGAATTCAGAGAAATCACGCAGCAGGTTGAGGATGCAGCGAAGGATGCCGGGCGACCACCCGGCGACCTTCCTCAACAGGGTGATCCGAAATTGGCTGCGCCTGGGAATATTGTCTTTAATGGCCCGGTTTTCTTTGGGTTTTCTCCGGAGCAGACTGCATCTTTTATACAGCAGTTGGGTAGTTTAGGTCAGAAACACGGTTGACGCATGCCTGGCTGTTATCACGAGATACGACTTGCATTTATAATAACGTTCTTGTATACACTTAAACATTCTGTACATACCCTATTACTCTGATTGACTCTTGTATATCGCTGTATAATTGACATCAGACTCCGCCAATGCCGGCGGGGCACGACTTTCCCGCGGAATACTCAGCCCCTCCACTCATCTAAATAATTCATATCTCCCAACTACCACTACGACCACTACGACCACTGCAACTACTAACTACAATCTATGTACCGTCCCAGCTCTCGTCTTTCTCTCGTCCTTAACAGCCTCTCTCCTTCCACCTCTGGCCCCCTCCGCACCCAGCTTTCGCCGTTTTCTACCAACCTCGTCAATATGTCCGCGCCTGGAATGAGTGCCGTGACTGCTCAGAACGCTTGTCCTCGTCAGTTACCATCCCCAGATAACCCAATGCAGGCGTCATGCCGATTGATACAGTTAACTGACATCGTTACAATTGTAGCCGCGGGACCATACGTAAGTACCTACCTACCTACCTGTCACCAAACAGAACATACCTTACCTGACAATCAAGTAAACCAAACTAAACCCATTCAACAGTCCCAAGCCGTCCGCGCCAACGGCCAAATCTTCGTCTCGGGCCAGATCCCCGCCGACTCCTCCGCGAACCTCGTCGACGGCACCATCGGCGAAAAGACCCAGGCCTGCTGCGATAATATCAAGGCTATTCTCGAGGCTGCGAATAGTAACGTGCAGAAGATCGTTAAGGTTAATGTATGTTTTTTTTTTGGTCAATATCTACTGGACTGGCCCGGCACCGGGAGGGGGGGGCGCCTGGTTAAAGTGAGTGTGGTGGTGAGAGGTTGAGAGGCTAATGTGGTACTACTCTGTATAGGTCTTCTTGACGGATATGGCCGATTTCGCCGAGATGAACGCTACATACGAGAAGTTCTTCACGCATAAGCCAGCTCGTAGCTGTGTGGCTGTTGCGCAGTTGCCCAAGGGTGTGCCTGTTGAGATTGAGTGCATTGCTTTGGAGTAAATATAGTCTAGTCTTGTTTACGGACTAAAAAAAAGAAAAAGAATATCACGCCAATAACAAGTATGAAAAGTGGGATAAGAACTGGATTAGATATCATTCATTATCTTGTAGCGGTGCATGTCCATAACTATAACTTGAAAAATATCACAGGGCTGGCTGGCTGGACTATCAAACATAAAATAAATAAATAAATAAAAAAGAAAAGAAAAGAAGAGCACACTCAATAATAACATGTGTAAACAGCCTCCAAAAATTACTTTCACCTACGCTTGCTGCTACCGTCGACCAAGCGTCCCTGTCATTCTCCCCCCTGCGCCTGCCATAAGACTTTGCTTTACAATCGCATCCGCCGCCGCCGCCGCCGCGAGCCTCTCCTTCTGACGACTCCGGTCACGCAGATATCCAGCTGCCTCGGGCCGCATCCGAAGGATACGCAGAATCATGTCATCATTCGGCTCTGCCTGCGC
Source organism: Aspergillaceae sp. MA 6039 (assembly GCA_003004485.1). Taxonomy (NCBI): domain Eukaryota; kingdom Fungi; phylum Ascomycota; class Eurotiomycetes; order Eurotiales; family Aspergillaceae; species Aspergillaceae sp. MA 6039. The sequence goes on along the minus strand of PQMF01000144.1, from coordinate 54,326 downwards.
CTCGCGCCACTTTTCCTCCTTCATCTTCTTCATTGTGCCTAGGTTTCGCGAGAGCATGATGCTCTTTGCTCGTCGCGCGCTGGGCAGGCCCAGGACGGTCCCGGGGCTGGCGGTGCCGAGATGCGGCGGGGCGGATATCCGGTTTTTGTTGGCTTGTTGACGGGAGACCGTTGCGGATGCCATACGCTCTGATGTGCGGACAAGGTTGTCCGTAGGCTCGAAGTAGAAGAAGTTCAGGGTTTGGATCTCGTGGTACTTAGGGGATTTCAGGATATCTATCGAGACGCCGTGGGCTTCGCCTGTTTCGTCGTCGATGGCGTGGAAGAAGTTCAAGAGGAGCACGAGCCAGCGTGACACAATGTCGACCTCCTGCATCGTAAGAGGTCTCTGGTGAGAAGGTTTATCCGACAATGGCGGCACAAGCAAGCTTTCAATGGTCGCGAGTACTTCTTTCCATAGACGAGCCATGACCATCTTCATGGCCTCAGATGTGAGTGTTTTGTTCATGATGGCGAAATTGTCATTGAAGTAATCGAACAATGGGGTCAACGCATTTTCAACGTCTTCCGCTGTCGGGGCCACCGTATTCGATTGCCCACGGTTTCGGTTCAGGAAGTTCGAGACGGTGCTCATACTGAGGCCTCGAGACAGTAATGATTTCAAGGTTCGTCGTGACAAACAGTGGCTGATATATGCGGAAAGCTTTTCCGTGATCTTGCGTGTCATGTCTCTCTCGCTACGCTTGAGGTTCCGGAAGGCCTTGCCAAAGTAGAATTGGATGTCGTCCCGCTCCCCTTCCATACTGACACGGAGCAACAACCTGCCTTGTGTATCCAGGTCCAGCCAATATTCTCTGGGCAGGAAATCGCTAAAATGCACAGGGTCCAATTTGATGGTGGTTCGGCCAACATAGTCGTGGTCGCCCACTGCATCCCAATCCCAAATGGTTGCAATGATGTTCAGCGGCCCTTGAGTTGTGATATCAACCGCGTCATCCCATCGAGGATTAAGGTTATTATAAACGGTCCGAGATTTCGCGATACGCCTTTGGTATTCATCCGCCAGGACAACGTACGGATCACTTCGCCCGTTCATGTCACATGCCTTGAGGTCTTCTGCTTCGACAATCTTGATCGTAAATACATACGTTGTCGATTTACGGATCTTGCTCGGCTGCGGAGGAGCATGCTGCGCAATCACCGCTGCACACCCATCGACATTGATCTCATGCTCAAGCTTATCAATTTGAGTCAGACCATATTCGATGTTGTTTAATTTGACCAAAGACTAGTAAATTCTGTCAGTTAAGTATGCAGATGGGAAACGGGCAGTTAAACAAACCTCTGGAAAGAATTGGAATGGCTCAATCTTGTCCTTGCTCGTCCACGCATCCTTAGCAAATTGCATCAGTTTCTCCTGTGCGGTCTGGGTCATAGCTGCCTCCTGCTCGGGCGAAAGTCGATCCATTTCTTTGGCAAACATCTTCTCCAGGGATTCGCAGTATCTCGCCACCCCATTGCTTATTGATTTCGATAAAGCGGTCATGAACTTGGCATATTGGAGATCATCATCCCACTCCAGATGAATCAGCTGCTCTACCACTTGATTGAACGACCGGAACACGTCAATGGCAGACACGCTATGCCTGTGGTCTTCAGGGACCATATCGTCCGAGGGATCTCCCCGAACGGTAAAACCGTCCTTTCTGATGGCCTGCTCCACCCAATCCATTACCTTCGCATCAGTCAGCTGCAGCCACTGCCAAACAAATGGCTCCAGTAAGCCCTCTACGTGGAACGGGAAGGGAACCCTGTACATTGTTAGTATCGAACATAGCGAAGCGGTGCTTAAAAACCATACTCAGGCAGTGTCTCCGCAAAATAGCGACGCGTCGACGTCAGCTGCTTGTAAAGATCAAACCCATCTTGCATATCGATTTCCTCTCCCTTTTCTTTAGAATGCTCCATTACCCTGACCACCATCTCGTGAGCATCTTCGGCATAAATGGGAAGAACGTTGACTAGCAAAGTAGTATACGGATTTACCCTAACTTTGTGAGCACGCGTCTGATGAATTTTGGGAAGATGCGAGACTCTTACCCCATAATCTCAGGGTTGTTCTTGTAGCGTTTTCGAATCTTCTGTGCCAGCTTCAAGATAGCTTCACCTAGTTGGATGACATGGTCCAACTGCCACGCTTCCTGTTCTACCGGGACTTCCTGGCCAAGCAGATCCTGGTATTTCTCCGTAGCTTTCTGTGCCAATCCTTCCTGGACATAAGCACGGAAACGCTCGATATCTTCGGCATCCTCTGTGTAGTTCGGGTCAAGCCGGACATGGCTCTCCAGCACGTACATGACTGGGCCAATCGGACGCGGCTTCGTTTCGAAGCAGTCCATCATGACATCGTATAACTCCCGCAACAAAGCCTCATGGAGGGAAGAAAGGAGCTGCTGCATAAGAAGAACGTCTTGGATGGTCCATTTCCTCCTGTCGAAAAGGACGGACGACATGTAGCTGCTACGCTTCTTGCCTTCCGAAGCAGAAGACTGCTTAACGAACGTAAATGCAGAATCAAGGGTATCCAAGTCAATTTCATTGTCCACGAATTTGCCCCGCACAACATCCAAGAACAGAACAGCCCTTGAGAAATTCGGGATCCTCCAACGGAGACAGATCTCGTTCAAAAATTCCGAAGATTGCTTGGAGAGCAACTTAAATGATGGAGTTTCGGATGTAGCTTGGCTCGCTTCGATTCCGCGGTCCTTGAGGTCGTGATTCAATGCATTGGTGAGGACGAACTTATATGTAGACCTTGGGTCCGCGGGAATGAACGTGTACGTGTCAGATTCATCAGAAGTGTCAGCGCTACTATCACTTAGCGCTAGTGAGCTGAGATCCACGGTTTGGTCAATGATATATGAAGTTGGCCTATCAGAATTCGTCCTTGACAATTCCACAGGGCTGGTCTCGGCGCTATTCTGATCTATAGGACTGGGGTTGAATTGCGGAAGCACGCCCGGTGTGTTTTTGGCAAGCTCTGGGTTTGACTGAACGATGGCAAGCATCATCTGCGACAGGTCCGGACCTTCGCTCTTCTTCCAGTGTTCATACGCCTCCTCATTCTCAAAGTCCTCTGAGGCCAAAGTCGTTCGCGTCTTGAGACTTAGATGGGCCTGATAGGCCTTCAGGTCTTGTAAAGCCGCTTGAGCAGTCCAAACCGCTCGATTCTTGTCGATATCCGATTGCACTTGAGCGTTGGTCATGTTAAATATCTTGGCGACATGCTGCACGAGAGGCATGTCTTTCACATCATAGCTCAACGGCGCCACCACTTCCACTGTCGAGCCAGAACCATTCCGCTGAATGAGGTCTTGGTCTTGCGAAAGAAGCTTATTCTCAAGGACCGACAGTCGGTTGGACAGCTCAGGGCGTTCCTTGGACCAATCATTATCCTTTAGGATGAGGGCGAATAACCGAACAAAGAGCGCAACATGTCTGTCCACCATGAATTTCCAAGCGTCGTCGTCCGGATCCTTGCCCTTGCTGAGCTCTTTTGTTGCATTCGAGTAGAAGATGAGGACCAGGTCTTCAGCACGTCGATCCTTCTCCATCCGCTTTTTGAACGACTGTTCCTTCAGGGTATTTAAAAACGCGGCAAACGACCTGACCACCAACGCATCTTGGTATTCCTTCCGTTTCTCCTTCCCAATCAGAACTCCTGTCAATCGCTTCTCGAGCTCCGCGACAAACCCGTTCGGAAACCGGGTACTTTTCGAATCCCTGACCAGCGAGAAATCACTCATCAAATCGTGGAACGATGTCGACGCTCGCTTCACTTTCTGTTGCGGTGCTGGTACATTCTGAACGCGACGAGACCGTGGCTGGAGAAGGTAGGCTAGGTAAGCTACACGGAGGGCATAGCTGTACGCAGCGGAAGAAGTGACGGGACGCCTCCGCGACCCAGACAAGCTGCGCGAATGTCGGGCTTCATTCTGGAGGCTGTTGATCCGTCTGTTGATGCCTCGAGATTGGCTCGATCCCGTCGACATGGAGTCCGCCTTCTTTTCACTTCTATGTAATTATCCAGATGCTGCAACGTATGGGAAGAGGGGAGGTGCGGAGTGTGGGACCATGGATAAGGGAGGTAAGGTATCCACAAACAATCAACCAGGAGGTGGCGTATGTTGTTGCTGTAGTGTATTGTAAGTGTATTAAGCGATGGAAGTGCACTGGATTAGTAGAAAGGAGAAAAGAAACAAGAGGAACAAATTTGCTGGGAGAAGATAGTTGTTGGAGGGGGAGTTGAGTAGGGAAAGGAGAAGAGTGCGAGAAAAGGTGGGAAAAGCTGTCCAGCGGCGGATACTATTAATGATAAAAAAAATTTAAGACAGTTGCACACGAAACAACTAGTAGCGGAATTGAAGAGCCACAGCGCTAGAGGAGGGGAATCGCAGTGATCAAGGACAGTTAATTTGCATTTGGCCTGCTCCTGCCAGACCACTTACAGGCCAGTGAAACACGTCTCTTAACGGTGCACGGCGGCTGATCCCTTATCGGCCATACTAATGCTACAGGATAGCTATACATATTGCCTCCAGCAATCTTCTCTAGATAGGCTTGAGTCTCCAAGGACAATGAGGGTTGCATGGTGAGATTGGTTATCTGGTCTTGTTCTCTGGCGCTTGGTTCTGTATGCTGGTTGCACAGAACCTGCTCTACCGGACATCCATGTACGTGATGCCTCGGGATCATATTGTCAGTACAGCAGGAGCACAAGGGATCGATCAGCATTTTGCAGTAATCAGATATAGAAAAAGCAGTTCCTCTGATTCTGTCTCTCTTTCTCGACTAGATCAGACGCACGAGCGATGCGAACAAGAAAACCCGCCTGGTATGTATGTACACATATAAATAAAAAAGAAATCATCAAACGGCCATTACCAGCTCTCTTCACCGGACTTGGGAGCCTAAACGCACAGTGTTAGCATGACGAGCACTTAAAAGAACTACTCTGCAAGACACTTACCAGAGCAGCATTGGGACCTCCAAGCTCCTTCTCCAACCCATCAGGGAAAGTCCGGGGAACAGAAGGCTTGTCGGGGTAGAAGACGCTCGTGAGAGTGGTCAAACCCAAGAAGGCAGCAACGAAGCATCCGAGATGGAAAAAGCCCTTGCCAGGGGTGACGTGGGTGTATTCCTCCGGACTGAAGACACTGAGAATTTCGTTCTCCTCATGGACCGGTTCACCAAAATTCCTCCTTTCCTGCTGGTCCCACCAGCCACCATAGGGGTCTCTATGTTGACGCTTCATCCGGGGAGGGTTCGGGTAGTTGCCATTCTGGAGGCGCGGAAACACCGCCAGTTGTTAATTTACCTGCGCCGTAGACCTCTATTCCTCAAGGGAAGCACACCGTACCTGCAAAGGATCGTCGAGTTCAGCCTCCGCGGCAAGAATCCGGGCTTGCGAGAACGAGGCGCGAGGGACGGCAGAGCGGGCTGCCAACTGAGGCAGACGCCGGGTGAGAAGTCGCTGAGACAACATCTATATCCGTTAGAATGAACAGAATGCCGATAGGATTTTGGTGGAAATAGTAATCACTCACTGTTCTGCTGGATCAAGTGCTCGCTGCAAAGAATGGGGCACTGAGGTCGAGAAGCAAAAGGCACCGTCATGTTCCGGCCAGTGATGAAGTCGGAGTTGCAATCTGATTATATAATTCATACCTGAGGCAGAAATACAGAAACGCGCTTACATACACGTCTCCCTCGCCGTCACGTATGAAAAAAAAACCACCTTTTCACGCCCATCTCTCTATTATTGCAGCATCTCCGTGCTTTTTGCCTCGCCAGCCACGCTATCGGGCCGGTAACTATGCCAAACTTCCTGTGCCCTACAGACTCGGTTACTGCTATCCGTTGATGCCAAAAATTTCCATTTCGACTGCGTCCTCATTGGGAAAACTGGGGTCAGCTGTCAAGAGGGCCCCTATCAGTTGTGCTTAACGAGACATGCAAAACGGCAGAGTGAATGGCACCGTCCACCACGATGAACCTCTAACCACCAAACCAGATACCAGCGCCCACAACCTCGAATCGTCTGTACCTGACACCCCCACTGATCCTGCGACACGCGATTCAATCCCTTCCGAGCCGAAAGACGATGAAGTTACGTCAAATGACTCCCATAGGGGCCCTCCTTCGAAAAAGAGAAAGGTTGCTGAGCCCCGACGCTCCCTGTCTCGTGCACCGTCGCCTCCATGGAAGAAAGCCGGCGTCGATGGTCCAACGTCGTATATCCAAGATGGCAGGCGCAAGTCCTCCCGGGTCAACATCTCGACACCCAACGAGATGCAACCTCCGTCCGACAGAAAACACGCACGGGAAATACAGAAATCGCTTACGAGTAAGAATGGAACTAGGGGCTTGAGAACGGGTGCGCCCTCGCCGTCTCAATCGGAGCTAGGTGGGAGGTCGCGTGGTGGCAAAACTTCAGCAAACGGATCTCGAAGAACCGTGAGTACAGCAAGGGGAATTGGTAGCCGGGGCAAACGCGTGTCGCAGTCGCCAATACCAAAACAAGCTTACTCGCGGACAAGGTCACGGAGTTCTGGACTCCACGGGCCACTCAGTGAGAGTGTCAATGGGTCCAGTCCGAATGCTGGTCGACCCCGCCAGTCTCCGTTGACCGCCAATCTCGCGGTCAGCAGTACGGATGACTACGAAAGGGAACTAGGAGATGGCGAACAGGATCAAGACGATGGACAGCGGGTACCGAGATTACGGATCAAGATCAAAAAGCCATCCCTTGATATACACCACCCGGCCCATGTTCTACCGCCTCGAAGGTACGGCTCGTTCCGCGAATGGCTTGAGAGTGAAGATGGGAGGTTCAGGGATGATGGAATATTTACGCCAGCTGAGGCAGCAAGAGAGGCTGAGAAGCGGCGTCGGGTAGAAGAAGCTGCAGAACCTGGTGGTCTTTTGAGCGAGGAGGTCTGTTCCGCGTACCTGCCGGAGCAGCAAGAGGAGCCTCCACAGCAGTACTCGCATCAAGATCATCTTGTCTCTCATGCTTTGTACTTCAAGAAGCTTCTTGACCAGGAACACCGGCGACATCGGCACGTGGCCAAGCTTTTCGCGCAGTGGTGTGCAGATGCATGGCGGAAACGGAATAAGGATCCAGAAGACGTTCTCAGGGAGCAGCAGGAAGAAATGCGCGGCAAACGCAAGCAACTGGCCAAAGACCTGCAGAAGATGTTCGATCTCGCCCGTGCAGAAGTCGACCGGATGCGCTTAGCTCGTTGGGAAGAAGAGCGGAAGGTGGAAGACCAACAAGCCCTGGATCGTGCCATCAAACAGTCAACCATGCTCTTTGAGAAGCGGCGACAAGAGATTCTCGGTGAAACTGGCAGCGACATGCCAGAATCGAGTGAAGGTGAAGACGTCGAAACCGATTATTCTTCTGTGGAGGTTGGGGAGGATGAGGGCAACATGTCCTCCGACTTCGAGTCAGAGGACGGCGCCGACGGCGCCGATGACGATGAGGGCTTGACGGCGGAGGAACTCCGACTAAAGTATGCCAATCTTCCGGAAGCTCGTGCATCCGTAGAGTCTACAGCTTCGTCAGATCATAGCGATACCTCCCAGATAGACCAGGTTAATGGTGACTTTGGGTTGGCAACTGACTTGGACGAAGTTGACCCAATGCTCCTGGATGATAGCGATGCATCAACCGACATGGATGATGACATGGGTGACAGTGAAGGGGGGGAAGAATCCAGTGATACCGGATCCGAGGAAGATGACGGCGGTCCCGGATTATTGGGCTTCTTTGCTTCGAAGGATGTCGGCCTGATTGATCGTGGTATTGAGGATGATGATAATGTTGATGGTGACGACCACGCCATGGTTCATGATGATGATGATGAGGATGAAGATGAGGAAGAGCCTGATGATGATGAAGTTTTCCTCGTGCCTAATAATGCACCTGCAGAACCTGAGGCTATTTTCCAGGATGTTATTCCACCTGATACCCATACTGAGGATGAGCCTCCTCCACCTACCATCGGTTCCGCCCAAGAATCTGAACCTGAACAAACGCCTAAATTAGAGTCAGCCAGAGTTCCAGAATCGGAGGCGGACGAAGAATCCCCGACGACGTTCACTGCCGACGATACGCCTCTCGAAGCCGACCAGACCGGCTCAGACCTTCCTTCGGAGATGATGGAATTGGATCATGACCACCGTCCCGATCTCGAGCCTGAAGCCCGACGACCCAGTGCAGAACCCTCCAGCCAAGCATCACCAGACACACCGGTGACGAAGCCCGACGACCCCGAGTCGGTGTCGTCCTACGATGCTCCGCCCACCACCGACAAGGAAGACGATGCAGGGAGACCGGCGCAAGCCACAGACAACGACGAGTCCCTAGCACCGGGCATAATGAAAACACCGCTTCCGCATTTAATTCGGGGCACTTTGCGTGAATACCAGCATTTCGGACTGGATTGGCTGGCTGGATTATACTCGAACCACATCAACGGCATCCTAGCTGACGAGATGGGTTTGGGCAAGACAATCCAGACGATTGCGCTGCTCGCCCATCTAGCGATAGAAAATAAGATCTGGGGTCCCCATCTGGTCGTGGTCCCCACCAGTGTCATCTTGAACTGGGAAATGGAATTCAAGAAGTGGTGCCCCGGTTTCAAGATCATGACCTACTACGGGAACCAGGAGGAACGACGGCAGAAGCGCAGAGGCTGGATGGATGATACGAGCTGGAATGTACTGATCACCTCGTACCAGCTAGTCTTGCAAGATCAGCAGGTTCTGAAGCGGCGGAGTTGGCATTACATGATTCTCGACGAGGCGCATAATATTAAAAACTTCCGCTCCCAGCGGTGGCAGGCGTTGCTCACGTTCCGGACGCGAGCTCGTCTTCTGCTGACGGGTACGCCGTTGCAGAACAACCTGACGGAGCTGTGGTCTCTGCTGTTCTTCCTGATGCCGTCAGACGGCGACGACACAGGCATCGAAGGGTTCGCAGATCTGAGGAATTTCTCTGAGTGGTTCCGACGACCGGTTGAGCAGATCCTGGAGCATGGACGGGAGACGATGGACGACGAGGCCAAGCGGGTCGTCACCAAGCTTCATACCGTGTTGCGACCGTACATTCTCCGGCGACTCAAAGCCGATGTGGAGAAGCAGATGCCGGGCAAATACGAGCATGTCATCTACTGTCGGTTGTCGAAGCGACAAAGGTTTCTCTACGATGGCTTTATGTCGCGAGCCCAGACTAAGGAGACTTTGGCGTCGGGGAACTATCTGTCTATCATTAATTGTCTGATGCAACTGCGTAAGGTCTGCAATCATCCGGATCTGTTCGAGACCAGACAGATCTCGACGTCTTTCGCCATGCCCAAGTCCGTAGCTACGGAGTACGGAATCAAGGATTTCCTTGTTCGTCGCAGGCTGCTGTTTGAGCATCCGCTCGACAAGCTCGATCTTGACTTCCTCAATCTGGTGCCTATCTCGCGGGAACACATCTCCCGTCGACTGGCGGATGATAGTACACGATTGATGGCCTACGGTCAATTCAATACGCTACGGGAACGACAGTACAATCGAACCAACTGGCAAATGGAGTTTAACGGGTCGACCACGCTGTCCTCGCTGGAGTCGCTGGAAAACGACTGCCGAAAGATACGCATGGCTGAGCTAGAACGGTGCCTGTACTTCGAGTCGAAGCGTCATGGCCGTCGTCCAGTATATGGAAGCAGCCTCATCGAGTTTCTCACGGCTGATAGTGGGGACCGACCGACCTCCTCAAACGGTCCGTTGCGGAAGCAGTCGTTGGCAGATTGGTTGTCGAATCGGTCATCCGTGCTCGCATCCATGGTTCTGTCCATCGAGGAACGATCGCAAGCGATGGAAGGTTATGTGCAACGCTTTGCGTGTGTCACTCCCGCTGCTGTGGCAGCCGGCATCACCGAAGCCGCTCTGACGCCCATTGAGAGCCGGGCCTTGACCAAGGCCGAGAAGCTTCCTCCGTACGATCCCTTCCACGAGGCGCAAATGCGCCTGTCAATCGCGTTCCCCGACAAACGATTGCTGCAGTACGATTGCGGAAAATTGCAGCGACTGGACAAGCTGCTGCGCGATCTGAAGGCTGGTGGCCATCGGGCGTTGATTTTCACCCAGATGACCAAGATGCTGGATATTTTAGAGCAATTCCTCAACATCCACGGGCATCGGTATCTGCGGCTGGACGGCACGACCAAAGTCGAGCAGCGACAGGTCCTCACCGACCGGTTCAATAATGACAACCGCATTTTGGCATTCATCTTGTCCAGTCGGTCCGGTGGATTGGGAATCAACCTGACGGGAGCCGATACGGTCATCTTCTATGATCTGGACTGGAACCCAGCGATGGACAAGCAATGTCAGGATCGATGCCACCGAATCGGACAAACACGCGATGTGCACATCTACCGGTTCGTGTCGGAGTACACAATCGAGTCGAACATCCTCCGCAAAGCGAACCAGAAGCGCATGCTGGACGACGTCGTGATCCAAGAGGGCGAGTTCAATACGGACTACATGACCAAGCTGGACGCGCGCGATATGTTCGGGCACGATGATGGTCTGGAGCGCCACGAGGACGAAGCGACAGCAGCCATGGACCGAGTGCTGGAGACACGCGTGGGCGGCGGCGGCGGCGGACCGAGCACCCGTGGCTTCGAGCAGGTTGAGGACAAGGAGGACATCGACGCAGCGAAGAATGCACAGAAGGAGCTGGAGAATGCGGACCAGGACGACTTTGAAGATGGCGGTGGCAGCGTGCCCGGTCGACGCACGCGCCCGGGCTCGCCACTTGCGGTGGCGGGCTCGGATCATCCAAACGGGGCGCAACTGTTCACCGCACCCGACGAAGAAGCCGAGGAGTGGCAACCGGGAGACATAGACGAGTACTTGATCCGATTCATGGAGTGGAACAAGAAGGACGAGCCCCTCGTGCTGCCGGTAGATAAGAGCAAAAAGAGGTCCAAGAAAGGCAAAGAACATCGGCTTAAGCGGCGCCGCTGAAAGAGCTGGCTGATAAAGTACTTGCTGCTCGAGTCAGCGCCTCTGCATATTGGCGTGATTTGGCCGGATTGGTTCCGGACAATGGATCATAATTATCCTCATCTCTTCCTCTCTTCCTCTGTCAGGAAATAGAAGAAGAAATGGGAAGAATTAGCCTTTTTTTCCTTTTTTTTTGTATACTACCTGGGATTATTGTGTGCGCGCGTGTGTGTGTTGTTCTGTTCTGTATTATGGGATGAACCAAAAGTCTTCTCCTTTTCACCTTTATCCTATTTTGACTGATTGGAGGCCCTTCTGTCTTTTGTGATATCCCAAAGCTGATGTCGGCAATGTTTATTGTTATGATCATCATCATGGTCATGATTGAATCCGTCCATTCATGCATGGCATCACGGATAACCCGAACAGGAAAATGACTGGAATGGGAAGCAGGGACATATGGCCTTGATGACTGCATTCACGTATGTCTGAGTTGGTCACAGCCATCGCCCACTTTCTACTGTCCATTGTTCTCATGCTTTTACTTCCCTGTCTGTGTTGAATCCACCCTGTTCCCCTGTCTACTCTGTACTATATACCCACTATGGAATGAAACAATGGCACCACCACCACCTACCTCAGTTAGACCAGCTGCATCCTTAATAACCCATGACCCTTGGCCATGAATGGCTCTGTACTCTGTACTCTTCATACACATAAAAAGATAGATGCAGGCCTGTATGTACGCCCTAGGATATGAAACAACGGCCCGCCCCCATCGTCGACGAAAATACCCAATCTGATCAATCACCCGTCAAGATGGAAAGCAAAAGCCGTTAACGATAGCGGGGGGGAAATGAGGCTGGACTGGTCTGTTCTGGCCACGTTGTTGATTAGATGTTTCAGGAGAGCTATAATAACTTGACAATATAGCAGATAGCATGGATATGTATGAGCGAGGGAAGGGAACATATGCATGCACTCCGGCTACGATACATACTAGGATGCTTCTGCTCCGTCCCGAGAATATCCATTTACTTGGAATAGGAAAAGGTCGTTGCAGTATACCGGATATATAGTACACAGCGGGTAACGAGAGCGTGTACTATGTATGAACATCGCTGCTATATTATATGATCGACAAGATCGAGAATCCTCCCTCCTACTCCATAGTCGGAGAAAAGCAGCATTGCTAGCTTCTGTATGGCCAGCAGTGCCAATATACACTTTCTCTCGTTATGAATACGCGCCGGTCGAATGAGAGTCGAGAACCCTGTGAAATCCTGGAATAATGATCCTGTTATCAGTACCTGCCTCCTTGGATATCAATCATCATCATCATCATCAGATAAATAAACTCTCCGCTAAGTTGGACGGAGCGTTGCACGGTTCAGGCTGGTTTTATCTGTTTTGAGTGACGACTGCGAAGGCTTAGTAAGGCAGAACTTGGACCATGTAACTAGCTGACAGTACTGTACTCCGTACACACTAATAGTGTGGAGTAATATACTTCTGCACAGTCCTATTCAGTAATACCAACTGCAAAGCACGTAGGTTGTGGAATGCGTAGTTAGCCTCGCAATAATGCATACGCGGACGACCGTTGAGAAGGCATGCCATGGATCCCAAATCGCAATTTCATTAGGGTTTTTCTCTCGTATTCCGCCGTTGCTTGCTTTGGCTGCTACCGTGGATTGGCCATGTACGTAGTATGAACCAGGGGTTATGCTCTGTACTCTATACAGCGCACACTGTACAGGACGTGAGAGTAGCATCTTAATCAAAACTAATGTCTGGGCCAGTAAGGCATTGACCAGCGAGTTCGAAGTGGCGACCGCATGCATGACTCGTCACGAGCGATTGCAATATGGTTTGACTAGCTGGTGAAAGAGAAACTAGAATATGCGGTTAGCCTTCCGCGGGAATGACAGACAGACAACAAACAGTAAGAAGGTTTATATGGTTTTGAGATACAAAATGACTAATACTGACTCCGTAGTTACTACTGCACTATTAGGCAGTAGTACAATCCCGCGGCGGCAGTAGTAGTCTGTCTATCGTATGCATGACATACATCAGGAGTAAGAAGAGTACGGAGTATGCACATAGTAGAATTCCGCAGTGCTCCGTGCAGGGGCAAATTGCCAGTCCGCATTCCCTGGTATACAGGAGTAATACCCCTCTCCAACCAGTTAATCCTGCGGAGCAGATAGAACGTTCCATGTTCCAAACCCAGTGAAGAGAAAAGGAGCATACCATTGCCAAGACCGGATGGGTTTCTGGTAGGGCTTCGGGCTCTTCAACCTATGCGGTATAGTGACCGAGTAGTGAACCACAGTTCACCTGGGTTTGGATCCAGTCAACACTCGGGAGCATGTACTCTGCACTTCGTATGCACGGGGTACTTTGTACGTATTGAAAACAGGGAAACGTTGAGGCTGGATACGAACCAGCGAGTCGATATGGCCGCAAACGAAGGACGTAATGGTGGGATACGGAGACTAGAGGGAGGTCGACGTCCATGCTTTGTATCTAGACACTATCTGACTCTCGAGTCAACGACGGAGCCAATCAACTATTGTTCGTGGAATAATCAGGCGGTCGTTCGGGCTCAGTTGCGCAGTTGCTTTTCCTTCATTATTGCATCGTTCTCTCTTTAACTCCCGTTGGGTTCCGCGGGGAGGCCTCCACCAAAACAGTAAGAAATAGAGTTAGACACGCTCGCGGCAATTCCACAACTGCAGTATGTGTAATATTTACCGTTATTAACATGATACGATATGGAGTAGACAGCAAACTTCTCCTCCCGGTAAATGGGAACAAAATGCCTCAAATGGCCCATGGCAGCATGCAGATTCCATAGATGGAAAAAGCACACATAACTAGCCACGTTGTGCATCTGCCAGCCATTGTCGAATCACAATGGCATTATGGCCGAATGCCCCCGAGTCAGCTTAAGTGCAAGGTCGTGTCAGTGACACGGATGCTATCCCGCGAGGCATAATGGCAGCAATTATAATAGTAAGTACTATTTATTAGAAGAACTGTCATCGCTGACTCGTAGGAGGCGTATGTCCCCACCAATCGTAATCCGGCGTGGACGAGCTAGTTTGCCAAGGTGAATTTTGCCTAGTACGAAAGAGGAGTAGGATGTAATACCCCTGGTACGAATCAGATTGAGGAGGGGGGATTTAATACTATCTTGGGAACGACAAACACTCACTCGTCCGACTACGAGTGGAGTTCTGAGGATCACCCGAGTAGTAGTACATACTAGCACAGAGCACGGTTCGTAGTCCAGGCAGAAACGGACGTAGGATGCATCCAGCTGGCACAAGGCGATATGGAGATTTTGAAGAAAGAAACGCCAACGAGCCTTGTTATGATCTGAACTATTTGCTGTTCTTCTCTCCTGGCCATCGTGCATAATTAGCAGCTGATCACCTAATGAGGAACTCCGCGTAAAAGACGACCAATGATTGCTGCCCCACCTCGCTTCTCCAAAGGGACCTTGGTGGCCCTCGGCTAATTCGGCTTTTTTCTAGCTAGACTCCACGAACAGGTATCGCTCTGGCCAATGAAAATCGTGAACGGGGATCCAGTCTACACAGGAGCCAGATCGATCAACCGCGGAATTGGAGTTGCTCTTCGACCGGGTGTAAGGCCATGAGGGGTTGCAATGCGCCAGTTTTCGGTAGCCCGGAATACTTGTTGATATGTGGCAGTCGAAGAACCTGAGCATTATTTCTGGGCTATTCTACTATTACCCTGAGAACAATCAATAATTGACGTCATAAGTCATCGTTATTACTTGCCAATACTACTTTCTATATCCACACATGGCCGGGCCATAGGGCGGATGAAGGAGACTTTACCGTATCCGGTGGCGCTAAGAATTACCTATAAGCCTGCAGAGCAAATAAACCTTACAGTAGCCGCGCCTTGGATCGCTCTAACGGCGCGCACATGCTGGGATCCAATTGCATTTACTCTCCTAGGGCCGGATCATCGCGTATCCTCTTCTGGACTTGTTCAATCCAATTGGATCTTTTCCGTACGTACGGAGTATGTTCAACTGGGAGTTGACTGTGGCCGGCCAGTTGATTCACAATTTTGGCACATTATATCATACGTTAATATATATCACACCTAGTAGGGATGCTCCGTAGTAGGAAGAGGGGGGTGCAGTAGCTTGCATTGAGCAGGAGATCGATCGAGTCCTGATCAACTGATACAGGCGTGTACATCTTCCGTGGATCTCCGCATTAGTACTGTGACATGGGTGGTAAGATATGATAAATGTCCAGAGGACAGTGACAGGATGTCTGTGTGGGGGACAATTCCTGAAGAATGGCAGGGGCAGCGATTCTGACGTTGGATGTAGTAGATGTGGACCGGACAGAACAACATCCCAACATTCCCGAAACGATGTCACTAGGCATGGCCTGTGACTTCTGCCATGTGCTGTCAGAAGGGACAGGTGACTGGTCGAGGTGATAGATAGAGCTCCTACCTGACTGAGAAGTCGTGCAGTACTCGGGCGTATGCACTGAATAAAAAGGAGAAATTTAACTCTGCGCTTGGTGTTCTGGAAAAGGAATCGTGAATTGGAACGGAATACTGTCCCGTCATAGAAGGAAGGAGGCATTTATTTCCATGGGTCTACCGTTGACGAAATGGCAGCCAACCCATTTTCTATGGACGACTACTATTGACAATCTACTCCGGCAACTCCGTACGGAGCCACGAATGATACATCAATCACGGCTTCTTGGATAGATTCTACTACGTATAGTACAGAGTAGCAGGCAGGCATTGATAGGATCATAGTCCACTATATTCCGTATGTACCCCATAGTCAGGTGATGTTTAAGTTTGATTGATTACACAGAACTGCAGACGCTTATACTCAGTACAGTAACACGTTCGATATCCGAACATGACCCTATACCGCCATGCATATTAGACTGGATACTGTACAAGTACATAACCAAATCTAACGCCATGGACGGATGGAAGGGTTGACAGGACCCGAGACGATGGACTTTCCCAGAACAGAACACCTCCACTTCTGTACATGTGCTGATTGGCCCTGTGACCCACAGCCACCCCTCCCCGCTAGTCCAATGGACAATGTTGTCTGGAACCACTGTCGGCGCCTACTGGAGGCAGTAATGGCCGCCGCCGACGATCTTACCTGGCTCGTATCAAACTATACCGCTTGGGGGAACACTTCATACCTAGTCTGAAATCTTCTTTTCTTCACGTTGTCCAGAAATAATACTAATCCAGTCTTATTATGATAATAAGAGTAATGAGGTAAATAATAATAATAATAATAATAATAACCTGATTATTTAATTTCAGAAAAGTTAAGTGGATTATGGTGTACTTTTTATATCTTTTTTCCTCTGAGAGTTAGCAGTGGGTGATCCTTCCGGTTGATCGACCTCTCTGGTCTTCGTGTGGTGCTGGATGGGGCAAGTCGGAGAGGGTCCAGCGTTATCTCCATCTGATTGAGCACGGAACGGTTTCCACTACATATAGATCTGTCTTCCTCTCACTTTCTGGGTCTGGTCTTTTTCTTTTCTTTCCATACTCCATCTTTTCGCTTTGACTTCATCACGGACCGGTCTGGTTCATTCATCATTTTCTTTCTGCTGCTTTATATACAGACATTCTTTACTCTGTACAACCCTTGACTCTGGCTGAAAATGAAAAATTCCATTTCCTCTGACGTCTGGGAGAAGAAGAGGGCATTGATTGCCAAACTCTACAAGGACGAGGAATGGCCTCTCAAGCAAGTCATCAAACAGATTCGTTCGGACGACTTCAACCCTAGGTAAGACCTTCGCCATTTACGCAATGCCCATTATGCCCATGGCAATGCTGACCCATCCAGTGAAACCCAATTGCGAAGCAGGTTGAAGAAATGGCGGGTCACCAAGCCCTCTCGTCAAACTCGCAAGAAATCGCAAGAGACCACAGCAGATGACAGTGACCCGGACGACTTTTCCAAGGACCATTCCTCGACGACCTCCTCGACGCAGAGGCCTTCGTCGCAGCCGGCTGCGAAGGAGACGCTGAACCCGGAGGTGGACTGGCACCCGGTGTCTCTCGACGAGCAGGATCTCTCTGGCGCTTGGGTTCATCCTCATCATCCTCATCATCCTCATCATCCTCATCACCCTCGGAATCTGTCGCATAGTCCTTCCGTTATGCATCAGTTCCCTCCCAGCATGATTCCGAGCTCCAGTTCATATGATCCTTCGCAACCGTCTACCCCCGTGGACGGGGTCTTGCTTAACCCATCGTCCTCCATGGCGCCATATTCCAGTCCCTCGTATACCGTCGCGTCCGATGTCTGCTTGCCACAGTCAACAGCAGCGCCCACGTCAGCCATCACGTCAGTCCCATGGTCTATCCCGCCGCCATGGTTCCCCAATCCTCTTGACGGAGTATCTCCACAAGCGTTCTACACCACCACCCCATCCCTGGGCTCTCCGGTAGCTGGTTCTCCGGAGCAGTCGATCCCCCCGCCACCAGGTCGGGTCTACTCGCCACGGTCTATGACTTATCAGGGCGTCCTACCGCATGGTGTCATGCCGGATTTCTTGGGTGATCCGAAGCCTTGGCGCGCGCCATGTCCCTGCAGACAGAAAACGTGGCTGGTGGTAACGAAGCGCGGAAGTATTTCGAGAGGAAGGCGTCCATGCCGGCCAAGACGTCCACCAGCAACAATACCCCTAATGCCTTTGATCTGGTCAACTTCTCGAATGCTCAGCCTCCAATGATGTGTGCGCCTATCTACCCATACCCGGAGCAAGAGTCGTTGATGCACAAGGTTCCTGCAAGTATCGGGTTTTGATTATTTCCCCTTTATTTCTATAATGTCTGCTTCTTTTGTATCCCCTTGATACCAACACGCCTATATTCTGGTGTTTTTTACTGCATCTGCATACATATTGATGCTGTACGCATGTTCTGCCATTTCCTACTACTTACTACTACTATACTTCTCGGGTGGCAGGTTTCGAAACGAAGCTGTTGTTGCATGATTGTTTTGTTTTGGCTATGCTCTTTTGTGAAATAGGATACCCAACGGGACCGGGTCCTTGGCGACAGACAGACAGACGATAAACGTTGTATATGTTTCATGTTTGAATGTATATCCCTAGAGCAGCAGGAGTTGTTGGGAGTTGGGGTGTGTTATTTGCAGCGTCTATACTACCGCGAGATTTTTCTGCATATATCTTAATGTATCGTCATGGTTTCACGTCTTTTACTGTACTTTACATATGTTTAACGCTGGGTAAATTTTTCTTCTGTCTTTCGTTAGTTCCCAGTCACGCCGGAGCGGTTGTCGAGTAGATCACTGTTAGAAGATGTCAAGTTAAGTCAATTCAAAAGCCCTGTTCTGCATGCGTCCTGTTACAGAATATTAATCTCAGTACTCCATATTACTATTAGCACTAGTACTAGTACCTTGATGTACAGAGTGTTACTCCGTACTCGAACGGTCAAACCCTGCTAAAAAGGCGATTTGTTTCGCATGTCCCAGTCAGGAAACGGTCGTTCCTGTCCTGTCAGTATTACCAGTGCACAGAGGCCATTGAAACGCGGAGACCGAGAGCAAGTAAATACACCGTGCGCATGTGTAACTCTGTATGTGCACCTTTGTTGTTGTCGCTGGTACAGAGTTATACATAAGTGACGATGCGGGTGCCGCCGCTTTTATGAGGGCAAGGGCAGCACGTGAGTGATCCCAGATCGCTTCGGGCAACTCCTTGAGTGCTCAGTGAGCACGCATCGACCGCTCAGGCAGCCCCCGGACTACTCTAGCGGTCTCTCAGTGAACTCATTGAGTAGACCAGAATCTGCTCCTGCTCCCATCATGCGATCTTTCATGTAACAGACAATTGATCTTTAAACCGCACACGCTAATGAGGACCCCAGATCTATATGACTCGATCCACCACTTTCCTGAGGGTACCATATTCCCCAGCCTATGTAGCTCAGATTCTCTCACACAGGAGTCCAGGGGCATGTTTGGGAATGACTATTTTGCTAGTTGCTCCTCAGCACTCTTATGTCAGGAGGCTGTCAACCAGGGGTCAGATGACAATTATTTGGCAGAAGGCCTGGCTTCTGGAACCCATTGAAGCATTTTCCGCATAAACTGGAGGAATAGAGATTTTCAGTATCCCCTAAACTGTTCTCGAAAGCTTCCAGTGACAAAGGTGGTATGTCAGTCGCCTCCCTCTAATTACCTACTGTATGGTTCGCGAAAGTAGGAGGCAGTAAGGAAGAGGAGTAATTGGCCAAGAATACTAGCCATCAATGTCCAAAAAGCCCAGAGGCATGATCACTGTGCTGCAAAAGGCCTTTTGGCCCAGGACCGAGCAGGGCAACCATGTCTGCAAGATGGTGAAGATTCGAATCTTGACCACTGCCGTCTTGAGCATTGAATAGGTGTTGATTTTCGAAAAGATCCCACACCTACGAGAAATCCGTAAGCTCCAGTAACTTACTCCCTCACTACCAAGAACCTTCCTTGATGAAATATTCTTGCCGCATTTACCAATATTTCAATATTCCATATGTCGACTTTGTTATCTCACACCATCCGCAACAATACTTCAAGCGCACGGTATATGTACGGCTGAATGCCCTCATAAAATGTCGATGATGCAAAACGCGCCTCGCCAAAGTCACAAAGAATAGGACAACCGAATTGTTATGGAGTCCGAAGCTGTCGGGATTGATATATGGTATGAGTATCATAAATATTTCGTGGAATTGGATCGGCTAGCGCATCCTCTTTAAATTTCGAGAGGATACTCTCGTTTTCAATTCCAAGGAGAATGTGTTTCTCCTGTATGTCTATAATAAAAGTCAGGTCACAGCATCACACACTGGGAAAAGTTGTGGATTAAGGGAGTTATTTTGAACGATACCGGTATGAGAAACGCCAGTCTCGGTATGTAGGAAGTCGAGAGCAAGAAGCAGATGTTGTAGAGTAGAGATTTCAGCAGCTTCTGCGGCATTTTCTTACCAGGCATCATCTGCCGAAAAGTGACGAGACTCATCCCAAGAGGTGGGCGAACAAGACAGGTGGCATCCACTGGGCGAAGAGACCTCAAAGCTATCTAGAGCCGTTAGAACAAGCAAAGAGCCCGTGTGAGTGGTGGTTAGCGTGTTAAGGTGCCGGCAGACTTGGAGCGCTCTGAAGCCCTGACTAGAATCTCGATCGTTAAATTTCAACGTAACGTACTGGAGGCATCTGACGAATGCTTTTAGTACGTGATGAAAGAACGTCGTTTGAGGAGACAGAGAGGCGATGCACTAACTGTAAGTCCCGGCACAGCCAAACCGTTGAATATGCGCCAGCCCCGACGAACTAGACTTGCAATGTGCTCGAAGAATTGAAGAATCTGATTAGAAGAGCTCGGACTGCAAAGGTATGATCATGGACTTGGAGCTGAGATGATTCTGTACTACTTGTTCAGGGCCTCTGAGCTTGATACCTTAGGCAAGCACATGTACTATACATCGACGTAGTAAAACTCACATGGCCCATGTGAAGATAAGACCAAAGGACGAGATGATCAGTCTACAAATATATATGGAAGCTTTTCCACTTGATCCCTATTATCTGCACTATCTAGACCCTGATATTACACTACTGAACGAGGCACCTACGGGAGTATAGCCCGTAACTCTTGTAAAACAAACCCTTGTCAAGGGGTATTACATACTAGTGAGCCTAGCCTGAGTTACACCAGGATTGCTCTGGTGCTGCTCCCTGACCACTCCAGACATGTTCTGACTGCTCCAGATACAATCCGGGCTCCTCAGAGAGCAAAAAGCGGCAAGAACTCGGACAGAAAGTGGAAAAGAAAAGTGTCGAGGTCTCACAGAAATGTTGTACTCCGGAGTACAATAGTACTACTGTGGAAGTTTATCCGAGAACGAGCCTCGGCTGGTTACCACTTACGGAACGCGGAGATGAATATTAACCATCAAGCAGGACTTCTCACTTCGCCTCAATCTCCTCATTCACTCCACTCACTCGCTCCTCTACGTTACGATTTTATCAGGTTAGTGGTATCTGAGCGCCGTTGACCGGGAAAAAAGCGTCTTTCACGATCGTCAGACTGACCATCCCAGTCCCGGAACAATACACAATGCGAGCTGTGCAGGTTCGGGAATATGTCAAGGTGTGTAGCCGATGGCTCCAGTTCGGAGGAAACATACTGACTACTGACGACGAGTAGAGCCCTCTTGACCTCACGGTCACAGACCTCCCGACACCCTCCCCCTCGCCGGATCATTATCTGATTGAAATCCACTCCGCGGGCACCAACTTCTTCGACCTCCTCCAGATTCAGGGCAAGTACCAACACCAGCCGCCACTCCCGTGGATCGGCGGCGCCGAGTTCGCAGGAACCATCCTTGCCGCTCCGAAGACAGCGAAGCGGTTTAAAGTCGGCGACCGTGTCTTTGGCGCCACCCAGGGCGCGTACTCTACGCATATTTTGGCCCCCGAGCAGGCTCTCCTGCCTGTGCCGACGGGGTGGAGCTTTGAGGATGCGGCGGGGTTGTTCGTTACCGCGCCGACGTCATACGGGGGTCTGGTGCACCGGGCGAATGTGCAGCCCGGGGACTGGGTGCTTGTGCATGCGGCCGCTGGGGGCGTCGGGCTCGCCGCTGTGCAGATTGCCAAGGCCAAGGGGGCGACGGTGATTGCGACGGCGGGCACGGAGCGCAAGAGGCAGGTTGCGCGCGACTTCGGGGCGGACTTTGTCATAGATTATGCAAAGAAAGGCGGCAATTGGCCCGAGGAGGTGAAGGGGTTGTGTGCGGCGCATCGCAGTGGGAACGGCAAGGCCGGTGTGGACATCGTCTACGACCCGGTGGGTATGATCGAGCCTAGTCTGAAGTGCGTGGCGTGGAATGCACGCTTGTTGGTGGTTGGGTTTGCGGCCGGCAAGATCGAGAAAGTTGCGTTGAACCGCGTGCTGTTAAAGAATGTCAGTCTAGTCGGCCTGCATTGGGGCCAGTATGCCAAGTTCGAGCCAGGCACAGTGAGCACGGTCTGGCAGGGCATTTTCGACCTAGTGGCTCGCGGGCAGTTCAAGGGCACTGCGTTCAAGGATGAGAGCTTCGTGGGACTGGAGAGTGTGCCCAAGGCATTGCAGGCGTTGGGAGGAAGAGAGACTTGGGGAAAGGTCGTGGTGAAGGTTGTCAATGACAAGAGCAAGCTGTAGTTTATTTATCTGAATTATATACCAACTACTAATAGAACTGTGACAAATGTAGGTGCGCAAGGAGTCATGCCCTCGTAAAAAGAAAAAAGCGAGACACACATGAACTATGAAGGCCCCGAACGTATCTTTCTCTCGCAACTCAACCGGGAACCTTGAGGTCCAGTCCAGTCCATCAACCATCCAAGCCATGACAGCAAGGACGAATTGACACGGCAATCCAGCTCCGGTCAGCGACAGACACAAGACGTGACTGTTTCGACCGTCCTTGCTAGCAAGAGTCCGTGGATCCTCTTTCCAGATTCCCCTGTCAAAGACAGAAAAAGGGAACCTGGATGAGTGAGGAGGGACAGCTGGATTGCCGAGTTGCTCTGCCTGTATTCCATTGCCCCTGTATTATCCATCCATTATCCATTATCGTCGTCATGGCTGTGAGCTCGTGTCGCAGAGCTAGCAGCATCAAGAAGTCAATATTCAATCGTCTTTCGCGACATAATGCGAAGGTACACAGACGAGGTCCGCGATGTCAACCAACAAAAGGAAGCCGCAGAAAATTGCGTTGTTTTGTCCATCTCGCTTACGCGCTTAGTCATGCTTATCGTTATCAGCACGTGATATATATACAATTGAATCATCGTGTCATTGTGAGAGTTCTTGATACCCTTGCTATCTCGGCGATACCCAGAAAGAACATTTCCCCATTGATATTTTTTGGGAGGCTGTGGGTTGCGGATTTCAGGTCATCTAATAATAAAGTCTTTCTTTTTTCTTCTCTAGAAGTCAGGGCCATCACAGCATGGAAGAAACACCCAAGTTGATTAAAAGGTTTGTAACCATGTAACCAGATCTTGCCAGTTATGGAACCTTGGCTGGTATTCAAGGCTATTTTCCCCTTGTGTATGATGAGAGATTTTGTCTTCGAACAGAAGCATTCTCATTACATTTAAAACCACCAGTTCAATCTTTGAGATACATTCTTCATGATCTTGCAATTTTAATAGTCATGGCGAAGGGACTCATACTTGTAGATTAACAGACTAATGTTTCTCTGTGCACCTTGCATGATAAGTCAAAAACCTGTATGTGCTGAAAATTCCTGCATGGAGTACTCCGTATATTCCTGGTAGAGTGCACAGATGCAATCCTCATTGGCCCTCTGTTTATCAGAGATCGAAGTGACGTCAGTGGATGAGATAGTTATGCACCGCTGATGCTGGGGTATGAATAGAGATATGGATGTCTGTAGATGAACAACTGGGTTAATGTGTTGTTCTGTATAGTTTCTCTATCATAGTGGTATTCAGTTTGTCTTTTGGGAGGGATGATAGTGCAGTTCTGTACCCTGGAGTACTCCGTATACTCTGTAGTGGTCATTCAAGTTACTCCGGGATATCTGCAGTTACATCATCGCCAGTTCATATCTCTGAGCTCCACCGGTTCGCGTTTTCTTTCTTTCTTTCTTTTCTTTTTTTTTTTTTTCTTTTTTTCTTAAGGCAGAATAATTTGAAACCCGGCTTACATAGTCCTCGTACTCCGTAGATGCCCGTTATATTATTGTGTATACTTGACAGACATGCTTAGATCCATACCCAAATCCATACCTAGACGGGCACGCACCATGTCGACAAACGGCACCGAGAAACAATCCAAGTTCCAGCATCTGCCGCGCGCGGCTTCAGTGTCCTTGGAGTGTTCTCTTGAAGTATTACCGCCCCTTTCTCAGGCTCAGGGATTCCAAATATATAGAATCAAGACGAGAGCTAACGAGACAGGGAATGGCCCTCCTACATTCATCCGCCCTCAACAAAGGCTCTGCCTTTCCCGACGAAGAGCGCCGGATTTTCAAACTGCACGGTCTTCTCCCGCCGAATATCCAGAGCCTGGATGATCAGGTGCGGCGCGCGTACGAGCAGTACAGTAGCCGCACGGACGACTTGGCCAAGAATACATTTATGGCGAGTATGAAGGCGCAGAGTGAGGTTCTATATTACAAGGTGTGTTGTGTTGCTTGCACGGAGTACGGAGTATAATGGGCTGGGGATGCTGACGGTACAGCTACTGCAAGAACATTTCAAAGAAATGTTTAGTGTCATTTATACGCCCACCGAAGGTGATGCGATTCAGAATTACTCGCGTATATTCCGCAGACCAGAGGGGTGTTTCTTGAATATCACGGATACGGACCGGATTGAAGAAAGTTTGGCAAACTTTGGTCGTGGAGAGGACGTGGACTATATCGTTGTCAGTGATGGCGAAGAGGTATGTCCCTGTATATTGAACTACTTGGACGAGATCTCTAACTGTGTAGATCCTTGGAATCGGCGACCAAGGTGTTGGGGCTATTCTGATTTCTGTGGCGAAGTTGGTGATTACGACTTTGTGCGCTGGAATTCATCCCTCGCGACAGCTGTCCGTGGTGCTGGATTGTGGTACAGACGTATGTTCATATGCGCATATCCCAAGGACATAGCTGACTGTCGCAGAACAAAACCCTTCTGGATGATGAGCTGTATCTAGGTCTTCGACAGCCTCGAGCCCGGGGGAAAGAGTACGACGAGTTTGTCGAGAAATTCGTGACCGTCGCGCGAAAGCGGTTTCCCAGAGCATATATTCATTTGTAGGTTGGGTTGACGGTGTAGATCTGGACGAAAGACTGACGGAAGCAGTGAGGATTTCGGTCTCCATAATGCCAAACGGATCCTGGATGAATACAGTCCGCGCATTCCCTGCTTCAACGATGATATCCAGGGAACAGGATGTGTGACCCTGGCGGCTATCATCCCTGCGCTCCACGTGAGTAACGTCCAACTAGCAGACGCGCGATTCGTGATCTACGGTTCCGGAACAGCAGGCACTGGCATCGCAGATCAGATAAACGACGCCATCGCACAAGAAACCGGAAAACCTAAGAGCGAAGCTGCCAAGCAAATCTGGTGCCTAGACAAACAAGGCCTCCTGCTCAAGTCCCAGGGCGACATGCTGACTCCGGCGCAAGTTCCGTTCGCACGGGATGATTCGGAGTGGAATACGAAGAAGAATGCGTCAGACCTGCTGTCCGTGGTAAAGACGGTGAAGCCACACGTGCTCATTGGCACGTCGACCAAGCCTAAGGCATTCACCGAAGAAGTCATTCGAGAGATGGGCCGGCATGTTGAGCGCCCGATCGTATTCCCGCTGAGCAACCCGACGCGACTACACGAGGCGGATCCCAAAGACATCAATGAGTGGACGGAAGGCCGCGCGCTGATGGCCACTGGGAGTCCTTTTCCACCGGTGGAGCGGGATGGAGGGCAGTATGAGATTGGTGAGTATTGCTCCATACTAGTAGGTTAATTAGTTATTGGAATGTCTAACACAGCCCCTTAATAGCCGAATGCAACAACTCAACCTGCTTCCCGGGCATTGGTCTAGGAGCCATCCTATCGCGCACCAGACTGCTGACCGACCAGATGTTATTCGCGGCTGTTAAGGCCCTGGCGGCTCGATCGCCTGCCCTCAAGGATGCTAAGCGACCTCTCCTGCCGGACTTGGATGAGGCGAGGTCCGTCAGTGTGGACATTGCCAAGGCCGTGATCAAGACGGCGGTGTCGGAGGGGCATGCAGAGGAGGACAACATCCCGACGGACGATGGAGAGCTGGAGGAATGGATTCAGGTGCAAATGTGGGAACCCGTGTATCGACCATTGCAGAAGGTGTAGCCATAGTGCAGTACATACACAGTCACTCTGGTATACCGGAGTATAGACAAAAACCCTGAATCCAGCAGCTGCAGATCGACGTCATGGCTGCGCATAGCTGCGCATAAGCGTTTACTGCGCCTTGCAGAACCAATGTTAAGGTTCCATACTATAGCCGGAACGGTATACTGCTGCGACTCTTTATACTTTGCACTGCTTTATTCATGTTCCAGAAATGCTTTCTTTCATGGTTTATAAGCAAGAGTCGTGCCTGCCGTCAGTCTTGTTTCGGCAGAGCATCATCGACTTTTTCTCCCTTGAAGAAATTTCTCTTCACCAACTAAAGCTTCTTCTATACCTTGTTATTTCCAATTACCCCATTTAATAAACAATAATACAGTCGGGAGCAAGATACAAGCTCATATTCAATAATACGTCCGCGACAATATGAAACTCTCTGTTACAACCACCCTCCTGCTCCTCCTCTCTAGGGCTGTCGACTCTCGCGCACTTTTCAAGCGCGAGTCTACGGATCTGGATGGTCCGGTTGCGTCTGTCGACAATGTGCCGGTGATCCATGATCTGGAGAAGCGTCGTGGAGGAGGTGGAGGAGGTGGAGGAGGACGCGGTGGTGGAGGAGGGAGTAGCAGTGGAGGAAGTAGTGGAGGACGCAGTGGTTCGGGGGGTTCAAGTAGTGGTAGCAGTGGTAGCAGCCGTGGAGGTTCTACCAGGTGAGCATGCCCTAATTCATTCCTACTACACCTATATGGGCAGTACTAACAGCATCCCAGTAACACCGGAGGAAGCACACGCGGAGGCACCGGTCGACAGCCCACGTACGGCGGAGGCTCGTACTACGCCGGGGGAGCCACAGCGCCCTACTCCGCGGGTCGTCGCACACCGGGCGGCTTGACGCCTTTTCTTCTTCCCGCGGCGGCCCTGGCCTTCCTCCCCGGAGTCTTGGCGTACGGCGCCTATGCGTACCCCTACAATCACAATTACAACTACGTGGACGACAACACGCACCAGAACAAGTCGCTGCCCGTGGTGTGTGTCTGCCAGGAGTACTCGGAGTGTGGGTGCGACGACAACAACAACAGCACATACTACGACTCGCTGTTCAACGGCACGCAGCCGGCGAATTCGAGTGACGTGCAGGTCGTGAATGTCAATGGCACGGAGAAGATCTATGTGAATGGCACGCTGCCGAATGGGACTACAGCTGCCCAGAGCGGTGCGCCGGCGATGGGCAGGACGATGGTGCAGAATAGTGGGTATTGGGTGATGGTTGCTGTTGTTGTTGGTGCTGTGTGGGTGATGTGATTGGGCTTCCATGCTTAACGTGACTAGCTTTCTTGTGGCTGCCACAGCGCTGGTTTGGCTTCATGGCTTGCAGATGAGACGAGGAATGGCTTTTATTGCTTTATGTATTTTTACACTGATACCCCTGATACATACTCCGGAGTGCTTCTCACAACTTACTTGTTCTTTGAAGGCGCGAACTATTGCTGTTTAGCTTCATTAGCGAAATGAAGTGAGTTCCACTAGTGAATAATAACAACCGCCAAAACGAACAGGTGAACCCTCTTCCAGTCCTCCCCGGAGCAGCGATCGTCGTCGCAATCAAACCCGGCCCTACTTTGGCCTCGTTTCAATCTTATAGACTCGGAGCGGGATTGCTGAAAACGGCTGCACAGAGAAATTAGCCTTGATCTTGGCGTTGAGGGGGACGACGAATAGAAGATGAGGCTTTCTTTCAGTTGGCCTTTGGGCCCCTTTTACGGCGGTTGGCTCAATTTCAGGGCTTTTGTTTTTCTTTCGCTCGTTTCGCTTTTTTCTCTCTCTCTCTTTTCTTTTCTCTTTCTTCTTTATTGCTCCTCCAAGCAGTGTCACTCGTTTTATCCCATCCTATCCTCCTTTTCAGGACCACGTTCGTTACAAGAGCTGTCACTCGTTTCCAGCTCCATTCACTCTTTTATCACTATCGATTGATTCGATCAAATAACAAATAAAAAATCAAACAAACAAACATCATCATATCTACTGCTTCCAGCTTCAGCCCTACAAAACCAAACAAAAAATCGCTGTCGCGACGCCAGTTTCCTACTTGATTCAGTCGATCATCAAAGATCAACAAAAAAAGAAACGTCTACAGATCTAATCAACAACAAAAGAACAAACAAAAGACCCAAAGATGTACTTCCCCAAGACTCTCCTCGTCGCGTTGGTCGCCCCCCTGGCCATGGCCGCCGTGCAGGCCGACGCCAACGACAACGGCGCCGCGGCTGCTGCTACTTCCACCACCACCGTGAAAGTCGTGCATGCCTCCCCCTTGACCTCGTCGACCTTCACCCCAACCCCAACCCCCAGCAGCAGCAAGAGCTCCTCGCGTCTGATTGCCACCCCCAGCTCCTCTGGTGGCTGGAGCTCGTCCGCGCGCGCGTCGTCTACTTCTGCCCTGATTAAGGTTCCTCTGGCGTCCTCGTCGTCGGCGGCTTCTGCGTCTGCCTCTGCGTCGGAGACTACGGGCTCGGTGCCTGCTGCTACCGGTGCTGCGATGGCTCATGGCGTTGAGCTGCCTGGTGCTTTGGCTGCCGGTGTTGTGGCGTTTGCTGGGTTGGTTATGTTTTAGACATAAACAAACATACAACTGCGTCTTGCTTGTATGTTGACGCGAGTAAGGCCCGGTTCGCTTTTGCTCGTTGTCCGAAACTGTCCACCTGCCTGTCTGATCTCGCCCCGATGCATGGACATGCCAAAAGTTCTTACTTTCCTTCATCCATCTTCCTGTGATCATCTACTTGGATAAGTGTCGGATGCGCCTTGACATGGCTTTTCCATTTCTTCCTTGATTTCACCTCTCGGTTTGACTTCTACTTCTTTTCTATGACTGTCTTCCCGTTCTTCTTCACTTTTTTATTTTATTTTATTTTATCTTATTTTTTTATACCCTGTCATGTCCATGTTCTGTTAACATACATGACCTTCTTTTTCTCTGACCAAAAAACTTTGGATTCTTTTCTTCATATGTACTTACATACTTTACTTCACTACTTTAATGTCCTCCGAAGTAATGAATGAGAGTAGGGCTAATTTAGGACCTTGACGAACGATATGTCATTTTTATTTGATCGCGTCTGTTGTTTCCTGTCTTGAGTAAGGTTCTGCTTAGTCTAGGAGTACATGCGCTTTTTTATTTATTTTTTATTTTTTATTTTTAATTCCTGGGTTCGTTTTACGCGTAGATGTAGAGTAGATGCAGAGTTGTATTCGTAAGTACGAGTATGATACAAAACCAACGCCCAAATCACTACCACGGCCAGACAGCTAATTCTTAAAAGTAGCCTCATACCTCTTCCCCCTAAACGCCCACAACCCCCAATTCCCACACGACACATCATGCGGATCCAGATCATTCAAATCCCACCTCAAGCTGCGGAAGATATTCTCTCCCGGCTCGACGAGCAGATCGAATTCTCCGCCGCACTTCTCGTGCACCCAGTTGATGTCACGCTCCATGTCCCACTGCGTGTACCCCGTGCTGATGATGGGCACTTTGGTCTCCAGGAGTTGCGGAATGGTTTCTTCCCATTCGTGCGAGCTGGCCGGATGGCCCAGACCCGGGTGGAAGAGTACCACGCAGTCCAGGTAAGGGTCGAATGGCTGGAAATAGTTCGCCTTGTACATTGTGTGGAAGTAGTCCACGTACGTGGTGATCTTCATCTGCCCACCCAGTCGGTCTTCCACGATGCCGCCGAAGGGATTGCCCGGCGTTCGTTCGGGGAGTGGGAATTCCTCGTCGCGGTTGGCCATGCTCTCCGGACCGATGAAGATGAGGTGGAAGAGCGACCGCGGGAAGATATGGCTCAACTGCAGCCACACATCGCGCGGCAGCGAAGATTCGGCTCGTGCACCCAGGATGAATAGTCGCACCGGTGGCGCCTTGAGACGAAGCCCTTGGATATCGGTACCTTCGCCGGACCTGGGAGGATGGAGAGTATACCGCAGAGCTTCAACAGGTCAGCTACTAACTTAACAATTTTTCCTGGTCCCAGGAATAACATACCACTCAAACTCTTCAGCCCCTCCACCGTAAGCCTCCCATTTTTCCTCACACTGTACGGACTCAACTCATGCAGCACACTTCCAATACTCATCGGATATGTCAGCATGCGCGTAACCTGCCGCATACTCCGATCACTATTGATCGCCTCGAACTCGCGCGTATACATGAACGTATCCCAATTTGTCATGTTGACCACGTACGTTTCGTCCTGCACGCCCGGGTACGAGAATTCCGGGAAAAAGCGTCCCGAGTGCAGGTCATGGTCGTCCTCGTTGATCTGTCGGATTGTATCGCAGATTTCCAGGTGCGCTTCGAAATCCTCCATCCAGTGGCCCTCGCTGCAGTAGATCGGGACCCCGCAGTCCGGGCACTCGAAGTGTGAGTGTGCCGGCGGCAGGTTGGCCTGTTGCACACTCTTGCGGGACTCTGGATCGTGCGGGGACACGGGGAGTCGGGTCTGTTGGTGGCTTGGGTGCGGGCAGAAGGCGTTTTGCTTGATGAATGTGGCTCGCTGCCGGATCGTGGAGGAAGGGGACTGCGAGAACGGATGGAAGAGGTTGTTAGGCTTCAGGAGTTCCCGACTCTCCGGAGATGGCCCTGACGGCGTAGACGCTGGGCCTCGTGGAATGCTGCCGCCGTAATTGCTGCTCCGTGGCCGGGACCCAAAACTTCTTCGGGCAATCGATGTGGGAGCGTTGTTGCACCCTCGCCGCGAATTGACCCAGATCTGTGGCTGAATCGCAGGTCTATGGGGCCGGAGCCCTCGACGGAGCACCTGGAGACATCGTCCACAGGTGTATTCGCTGGCCATTGTTGTTGTTTGAAGAAGCAATGATTGAACGGCAGCGGAGAAGTTATTTTGGCGGCACATCACGTGATTGCGCTACCGTACGATGTTTTTTAGGCCTCTGCAATGTGTTTAGATGGATAGTTATCACCTGAAATACTTGTTAGGATCACTAAAAAGTGGTGATGGCCCTTTTGTGGTCTAGCGGTATAAGCAAAATTCAATGCGGATTGTAGTCAATCAAATACTATAAAGATACAACAGAACACGCGGTGCTCTAACTCAAAAGATATCATCACAAACACTCCAATCATGCGTCTCCCTACTCTCCCAATACTTTCCGTTATGCGCCCAATACTCTTCCCCAGTGACCGGACATGTTGCCCGCGTAAACCATTTAGGACTATACTCCTCACCATTGGCCTCACGCTCTCGTCGAACCGCTCGCTGCTTCTCCTCAACCCGGTGCTTCTCATCGGCGGCAAAGTCATATTCGCCCTCCTCCATGGCTCGTTGGTCTGGCCGGAGACGGGTGTCCGTGGGCGGGAGATGCTGCTTCAGGCCCTCGGGGAGCGCGTTCAACGTGATCACGAATGGGGTCAAGTTGAACGGAATGCCCGCCGGACGTTCATGGCTCTGCCAGACCAGGAAGGTCTTGGAAGACTCGGGGTCTTGAGCGGACACTTGGACTTCAAAACCAGGCGTGTGACGGGCATAGATCTTGTCGTTCCATCGACCACCAATACTCCATTTGGGGGAGCCACTGGAGTCGACAACCTTACCTGTCACCTGGTATGCGGATGTGGCCTTCCATCCTCGAGGCTTGAAGTCCAGGTAACAAACCTCGCCCGTCGTCCAGTTCTTAACCTCCATCAGCCCATAATTGTCCACCGTGGGGTTCCCAGTGATGATTCCAATAACAGAAGACGTGACCTTCTTCCACGTGTAG
The DNA here is from genome assembly GCA_003004485.1 of Aspergillaceae sp. MA 6039. Taxonomy (NCBI): domain Eukaryota; kingdom Fungi; phylum Ascomycota; class Eurotiomycetes; order Eurotiales; family Aspergillaceae; species Aspergillaceae sp. MA 6039. The sequence continues at coordinate 22,514 of PQMF01000144.1, read as the reverse complement.
AGCTCCTCGCCTCCGGACACGGGACGCAGCTTCAAAAACCATGTACCCAGGAGATTGATGTCGAACGACTTGCCATAGAATTTAGACTTGATAGCAGATTCACCCTAGGCATGACAGTCAGCGTCATCCTTTTGAGGACCTTTGTGAAGGAAAGATAAAAAAAAACAGGAACTTACCCAATAATCCCACTTGGGCGACTCAGCCCAGGCCGCTCCAATCGGCGGGTGATGGCTGACCTGCTCCACGAAGAATCGGTATCCCTTATCCGGCCTGACATATTCAAACGTTTCACCTAGAAGAGGATTGAACGGCTTCGCGACACGGCCAATGGTGGAAGCGTACTCGCTTGCTGCATACGTGGCAACGTAAACCAACCGCTCCATGGAATCAGATCGATCCGCCGCAATGTCAAGCAGATCCGCGTATTCTAGATCCTCTGCCACACGCTGGAGCAACGAAGTGGGCTCGTTGAAAGACACGGGCAGGGTCATCTTCGTCATATCCTTGCCAATCATGGATTTCAAAATACCCTACAGACGTTCGTCAGTACGTTCAACTTTCTCTCAAAGAACACCATGGCGAGACAACTTATACTTACCCACAAGGACAGTTTCGGCCTGTTATCATAGTCCATCTTGAGTCTGTTCCTAATAGGCTCTTCGTACCCCTTGAACGAAGGCTCGACCTGCCGGTATTTCACCACTCGAAGCTCACCATTTTCGTCACAGGGCGGCTCTTTCTCGTCCTTCTCTTCGATCTTGGTCAGATCCTCCGCTTCGATTTCGCCAGCATCAAGGGCGTCGAAGAACTCATCTTCTTCATCTTCGCCCGACTCGTACAGCGGTTCCACCTGAGACAAGACAGTCTTCTTGGGGCCCTCTACGGACGGTTCTTCAGCGCCCTCCGGAACTTCGCGGGCCGGTTCACCGGACTCTGCAAGAGCATCGCCCTCTCCAGCGCCTTGCACGCGGGAAGCAGCAGTACCCTCCAGCGCTTCCTTAAGTGCCTTCTTCGTACGGCGCCGTTTCTCTTCGGACTCGCCCATCTTCGATTGAAGTTCCTCATGCTCCCGCGCAACCCGAGCCATGCTGTCTTCCCACATGTTCCGCAGATGCGCCTCACGGTCCAATCGATAACGCCAGTACGAATCGCGGTCACGGGATATCCTGAGGAGGTTTTGCACAAGACTTTTGAGGCTGCTCACGGCGGTATCATAGGCAGCGAGGGCCTGATCAACCGCTGGATCTGAAACTTTCATGTCCGGATTTTTCGCCTTCTCGCCCTGCAGCGAAAGAGCGACATTCGCAAGCAGCTCGAGCTGAAGCTTCGCAGACTGCGCAGTGATGTTCAACGCATCCTTGTCACCCGTCGGGGCTTCCCGGCTAGACGTATAGTCACCATAATCATCCTCGTCCACTTCCAAATCCGGTCCAGCAGTGGTCGACCGGTTCACATCGTTCGGCGGTCCATTCTGCTCGCCTTCATACACGGACCCTTCCTCGTCTCCGAGGCCACTCTCCGCAGTCGTGCGAGACGTATACTTGCTGAGTTTGGTGCCGCTGTTGTTGGGCGGTCCCAACGACGGAGGGGCTAGTCCCCTCCCATTCGACTTGGAGGAAGGAGAAAGTGGCTGGGATTCGACGGACCCTTCGCCCGGTCGACTGTCCGACTGATCGATTTTGGCCTGGCGCAGCACCTCGGCGTCCTTGGTTTGGCGCTTCTCTTCCTCTTTGGCTTCATCCTTGGCCCACTGGATGGCGTTGTTTAAGGTCCAAAACCAGCGCTTTGCTTCAACGACATGGTTTGCCTTCAGGTGATACTTGACGGACGACTTGCCCTGGATCTCGAAACGGGTCTTATCCTGCGGGTCCATATTGAGACTTGCAATCTTCATGTTGATCGCACCACGGCAGGCAGAACCAGCATCATCTAGTGAGGGAACGTTAGAACGAAATCCAAGACTGTCATTTTTATCTCGCGGGGATAACTCACCCTGGTGCTTATAGTAACTCAACACACCATCCTCAAGTACAAACCATCGTAGCTTGTAACCAGTAGTGTAATTCGTCCACTTCTTCAAATAGCCTTTCATTTCGCGAGACTCCTTTCCTGCTAAGGGAGGATCGCCATGTGAAGAACGACCGGCAAGGGCTTGCGCTGTGTTATTCCCTAGAATGGCTTTTTCTTGGATCCCCCGCTGTGCGATGACGGCAGCCGGCGACTTCTTCACAATAGCCCGGGTTCTGTCGTCCTTGGTGACATCCTGCGGCAACTTGCCCTTCTTGTCTCGGCGGAATGGATCGGCGCCGTGCATCAGGATGATCTGAATGAGTCTCGTGTCCTTCTTTCTCGCCCCTTCGTGCAGCAAAGTTCCCCCAGACTGCACGGTGGCATCGTCCGTCACCAGTTCCAGGCTGTTCACATCCATGATCCCTTCCACGCGGGGTTCCTCCAGGATCTTTTCCAGCTTGTCGTGGTCTCCCTGGGCCACCACCGCCTGGATCTCCTGCGTTTTGTTATCAATGAACAGGGACCGCGCCAGCTGCAGTTGCTGGAAAATCTCCGGCGTCCGAGCGAGGTCCAGAGCAGTCTGTCCACGGTAGTTGACAATCGAGTCGTTAACGGAAGGCCGATTCAACAATTCCCGAATCAAAGGACTCCTTCCCAGCTGCGCAGCAAGGTGAAGAGCGGTGTTGCCCTCCCGATCGCGCGCATTGATGTCCAGATCATCCCCCGCGGACAGAACATACTCAACCACCTGCGGTTCGGCGCACTGAATGGCCAGGTGCAGAATGGTAGTCCCTGAGAGACTGCCCGCTCCCGCGGGATCCTTGGCCTCCTCAATCGCCTTCGATATAGCATTCGTATCCCCGCCGCGCAAGACCTCGAAAAGTCGGAATGTCCGCACCGACTGGTCCAGGGACATATTCCCACCGACCTCGACGGCCTGCGGGATCGAGGGCATCCGGTCGACCAAATCTGCACCACTTTGATTCGCCGCAACGGGCTCAACTGAGCCATCTGCCGAGGGAGGTGGGGAAACCGTCGTCGCCGCCGATTCCTGGCGGGACTTGCGGCGCCTGAAACTTCGACGGCTATTGCTATGCGACAGACCATGAGACGTAGGCATCGTCGCCGTCGAGCCGTCGTTGCTCACCGACGGAGAGGAGATGGTAGAATCAATCGAGTCTCCATTGCGAGCCGATCCGTCCAGGCTGTTGCTGCCATTGTCCTCGCCTCGGGACTTGTCCCGATGCAAAAGAGACAGTGCCAATGCACTCGCAGAGCGCTTATGTCTAAGAGATAGAGGCATGATGTTAGTTGATGAAGCAACGGAAGGATCCCAGTCGAGAATTCACAAAGGGAGGAGCCACTGAGCAGCCACCACCATGGAATTTCTCCGGTACGTATAAGAATGTGTCTAACGTCAATCTGCTGGTAGACGCAAGAAATCTCCCGGCTATGGCTATGCCTCCTCGACCCATGGAACTCGAAGGCTTGGCCCCAGACAAGAGTGGCTTACCCTTCGCCCCTTTCCGTCATCTCGCAAATACTCGCCACCCGCAGACGCCCAACATGCAAGGATGGACAAAAGGAAGTAAAGGAATGAGCAATCGACTCACACAAGGTAGGAAGAGGAATAGAGTAAAGGAGGGGAGAAGAGAGGTCAATAGATCGATGGAATGGATGGATGGATTCTTCAAGGGAAAGAGTGTATAGAAGAAGGAAGTTGTCCAGGTCCCCTGATCATTTTGAAGATGCTCTTGTTCACATAATCCCCCCTCCCCGCCACTCCCCTTGGCGGCTTTGGATGATCTCTAAAAGTATATTCTAGGAGTAGAGAGTACTACGTAAGAACTCCGTATAAGTTAGATAGAGTCCGGGATCAACTTCATAACTCTGGATTACCATTATTGCTATCCCTGAGGTTTAGCGGTCCCAGGTTTTGACTCGTGGGAATTGACGCAGGGTTCTTCCTATGACAGAGAGTGGACTGCATGGAGTACATACGTAGTCCAATCATTTCATGGAATCGTCATAAAGAAATCTAGTCTAGAATTACAACAAATAAAATTTCTATACAGGATCTACCGAGACTCTCCGCTGACCAGGACAATCACGCTGCCCAACTGCCGCTTGACATCCTCCCGGTCAACATCGTGGGTATCTTGCACCTCGCCCCAATTCTCCGTCTGCCATCGAACCTCCAAAGTCGATGCCTCCGTGGCCTCCTCGATGCCGAATTTCTGCTTTTCTGGGCGTTGGGCATAGCGCATGTTCTCGCTCCATTCAGCCACCAGTCTTGCGGCAATCAACAGGCTCTTCGACCCGAGGACCCCCCGTTCGAAACCGGCCAAGTCGTGCGCCTGGAGATTGAAGATCCATGTCCGGATGATATCCTTCGTAGCTTGCGGTTGCGAAGCGGGGATGATACTGTTCTCGTCTAGGATGGGCTTGATTTCAATCCCCGGCCATACCTTGGTGCTCAGGTACGCAATGACATCCTTGGCCACCCGCACCTGCACATCACGTAGGCTCTCCTGCTTCTTCACCCCGTTCTCGTACATCTCCACGTCCGGCGGCGAGTAGGGGTTCTTTTCGGGGACCCAGCATAATAACGTATCCGTGTCCAAGTACCGTATTGTGGTCTTCACGATCTGGTCTCGCGTGGTGGTCTCGCCCCGTGCATCTTCCTGGGCAATATCTGTTGCCCGCGCCGTCAATGAAGTCAACGGAATACGATAATTTTTTAGAGCCTGCTGCGCAGACGTCAACACATCCCACTCCAGCGCAATGGCATGTGCTAGTTGAGGCTTGGTTGGCGGGATCGGAAGAACTTCCTTTGTCGGCGTCCGAACGGGCCGAGTATCGAGCAAAACTTGATACTCCTCTGCATATCAAGCAACACAATCAGTTAGTTAAAAGTCCCTAAGGCATTCATCCCAGGCGAAGACCAACATACCCGGCTTCTTCCTCACATCCGCATTCCTCCAAAACCGCTTCTTCAACATCGGAGGTCTCGACGGCGCGGCCGGAGTTTGCTTCCCAGTATCCGCAAGCTTCACACCGTCATCCCCCTCCTCCTGCTGCTGCTGTGGCTGTGGCTGCTGTTCCCCCGACTCCGCCTGCTGCTGCTCCCCTTGTTGTTTCTGCTTGTCTCCGAAGTCCTCAGCCGGCGCCGGGGCTTTCGGGGGCGGCCCATGGGCGGTGATCGGATGGGCGATAGCTGCTTTCAGCGGGTAGGAGCGGAAGAAGCGAGCTTTCGGGGCCGCCGCGACCGCATTGCGTCGGATAGCCGTCGACAAGAAGAACTGCGACGAGAAGGCCGCGGAGGCGCGAGGCAGAAGCGTCATCACCGGGTTCTGTCGAAGTCCAAATCCAGATGTGATCCTGTGATCAACGAAACGGGGGCTGACTGGCTGGAAGTAATTTATAAAATGAATTAAAAAAAATAAATAAAAATAAAAAAGTACGGGCTGTTTTTTGTTGTTGTTCGAGGTGAGAGAATAATTGTGTGCGGCCAGTAAGGTCGTTGACGATTTTCACTACGACGTACTGAGGGTCCCCGAAATTGCCACAAGCGCCACGTTTCTCCGCATTTCTCTGCTGTCGATATTACTGATGTTCATCTTCGTGTGTGAAGTACTGAGATATACTCTCATAATACATGAAAGGTGCGCATTGATAATCTGATCTTCACTCTGGTTACACCATATTGCAGTGAGAAAGAGCGTGAGTATGTGGGCCGGCTAAAAGGCAACTAGCACTTGCCATTGCTGCAGCGTCAGGATGCAACTGACGTCAAACTTTCCCCTGTTATTACGACCTTCTACCGGGCTCTACTGAAGGAACAAGGCAGCTTTGTAGAACAAATACATTAGCTATTGTCGTATGAGACATGATAACAACAAGACCAAAACTTGAAAACAAAATCAGACAGCCGCCCAAAATTTCAATCTAATATAGAAACAATCCCTAGTCACAAAGATATTAGTAGTATCCCAAAGGCGAGAGAGCCCGCCTGCGCTGCTGTATTTTTACATAGTACCCCGAAATGTTGAGGCTGATCTGACCGTCGTCTTTCTTCTGGACTCATCATGCGCGAGAGATCACTGACACTGTCGGCTGAACATAGGAAAAAGGGAAGACAAACACACGCAATGGCAACAAACAGCAAAGATGAAACAACAGAAAAGAGACAAAGCATGGGTATTAATATGAAGAAGCAATGCGCATAGAACTCGAGCGGTATCTCGCAGAATCCTGTTTGTCCAAAATCCAATTCCAATAAAACAGAAATCAAAGAATTGAAATCAAAGTGTGAGATCTGGAGTCTGTTCTGAAGGTTCATGCTGGTCATGTTGAATTAAGGCGTCATCAAGGCGTTTCGTCGTAAACGTATATAGAGATCAGCGGCCAGCAAGTCTCGATGTATTGGTATGTTCGTAGGTGGTTCGTTCCCCATCACCTGTCCGATTCGGGGAGGTGGGGTGGGTAAACTTCGCACTTAAGGCAGTAGACAAAGTAGCGTACCAAACAATGTCAATTATGGCGTCGTGATAATGGATCACGAGGAAGCATCGAGGAGCAGGATGGGATGGGTGAGCGGCCAATCATTCATCGAGCAGCGGAAGCCACTTATTGAGTTATGAAGTTGGGGTAGTAAGGTCGCTTCATACGGTCGACATCGGTGCGCTTCTTCATACGCTCCGCGTCATAATCATCGGCGCCATCTCTGCTTCCCCATGTTGTCTGTGATAATTAAAATTCAAGGGTCAGCGATATGTTGATCCGAAAAGCAAATAAATATGCATGTGGGGAAGGCCGGAAAACCGAACCCATTCCAACAGATGAAAGACGAAGTTCAAAAAGCAAGATATGAAAAGTCCTCCGGTCGTAAGATGACAGTTCGCACCAAACCGGATGGGTCATCCAGTGTGGTAAGACCGCGATCGATGCATCCCCTAAAGCATATTGCCATAGGGAGGAAGAGGGGTTGAAGACCAAGACCAAAGGGCTAGAACCACACGCATCTGACGCCCCAAAGATTTAGAGCGCCGCAATAATAACTGTGGCCCGCATTGACTCGAGGCAAAAAAAGAAATGAAACGGGAAGAAAAAGCAAGAAATTAAAGGAACTTACCACATTGAGCGTTAGCACCGCGTACATTTTGATGATTCCGTGGAAATAACCAAATAGAATGGACACCGGAAGGAGCAAAACATCAACCGGATAACGAATGTAATGCCCGAGAAGTTTGATGAATTTGCTGACGAACATCCATACCCCCAAGGCTTCCATAGCCCACGCATGCCATTCCGAACCCCAAGACACAGTTGCCTTGTGACACAGCAGAAGCAGCAGCAGATCGCCCAAGAGAGCTGGCGGCGACAGAGTGACTAGATGGACGGCGTAAGCGCTCCAAGGTTGACGGCTGGTAACACAGACCCAAAGTTAGCATTGCAGCTTTCACAAAAGGAAACAGGGGCTTTGGGCTTTGGTGGGTTTTTCGGCCTAGGTTATGTGCCTTGCCAGAATGGGAGAAACATCCACTTCCTTGCCGATGAATCCACGACGCCCATGCGCCGCCGCCGTCTTGCTTAGCGATGATTCAGTCTTTTATCACGAATTCCGCTAAGCACGGTCTACATTCACCAGTCCAATCATGTTCCACGATTGTAAGGAAGACGTGAATGACGGATCCACATTCAGAGCAGGGATGTGTCGTAAAGGATGACGAGAGAAAACATTAAAAAAAATTTTAAAAAAAGGACTTACTACCAAATATGCTTTTCGTGAAACATACTGGTCAAGTTACTGCGCCAGTTGCTTCGCGACCATCGTGCACATTGTTTCAAGAACTTCGGGTTGTCTTCCAGCGTAGTTTGGATCTCGGTTTCCGGGTGGTACTGCATGAAGGTTTCCCAGCCATGAGACACCATCCAACGGGTAATGAAGTTGTCGTCGTCCGCATTCAATTGGTATTTGCCGAACCACCATTCCTCGTTGGTGAAGGCATAGGTGAACACTTCATCCTGGAGAATTTTGGTGCGATATGCGACACTGCGTCCAGACATGCAAGGCAGGCCGCCATCCATGTGCGTCGTAGCTGCACACTCAAAGTTCCGGCGCTCCAAGTACAAGGCACCCAGGAAATTGTAGATGCGCTGGGCGAACGTTGGAGAAGCAGCACGGCGCAAACGCTGACAGGTCACCACACCACCGTACCTCTCGTCCTTCTCAAAGGGAGCCAGAATCCAAGGCATGGCAGTACGCGGCCAGCTCACGTCGTCATCCGCAAAGATTGTAATGGGCGTGCGGACTTCTGGGATGGCCCGAGTCATTTGACGGCGCTTATTGGGGTGAGTAACGGTGAACAGGCGAATCCTCGACTTGGACGCGGGCATGGAATGGAGCATGTTCTCAGCCTTCTTCCGATTGGCCTCAATTGTCACCAAAAGAAGCTCGTAGGGCCGGTTGTCGAGAATTGTCCTGATGGTCTCAAGCAATTCATCGCCACACCCCTCCAGCGTTGGGATGATTACCGTAACATCTTGCGCGGTCAATTCCGGGTTTTCCGGCGGCGGGATGGGCTTGAAGGTCCAGAAGGATACGAGGCCGATAACCAAGCGGAGGTAACGATAGACGCTGTACAAGACAAGATATTCCAGTCAGTAAATGATACCCTGATATGGTCATTCTGGTCATATGGGTGATAGCTCAGCTACTAACAATAGAGCGAGAAAAGCTCTCATAAACGGGAAAGCCATTGTTTGCTGGGAGCAGTCCGTCCGATTTCCGGGTGTCGTCCTTTTCTCAACCAATAGAGGTCCAGAGGAACGAATGGATAATCTTCTATAAGAGAAGATCGAAGAGAGGGAGCAGGCGAGAGATGGGTTGAAGAACGAAGGTTGAAGAAAAGAAAGAGAGAGAATAGAGGAAGAGGAGAGAGGGAGAAAGTTAAAACGAATGTCAATGACCAAAGAGCTGTTCTTCAGTCCGAGGGAATATGAAAAAAAAAATTAAAATTAAAATTAAAAAAGGAAAAAGGCAAACAGAAATACTTTTGGATTGAATCGGGGTTTTGAGGCAAATCCGGAGCTGAAATATCAAGAGACAAGACAGGAACAATACCAGAGTACATAATCAGAATCAGAATCGCAGCAATTGAACTAGGTTCCCCCCCCCCAAAAAACATTTAATAAAATAAAAATAGAGAGTAATTTAGGAAAATAATAAAAATAAATAGAAATAAAAAGCCCGTGGACTGCCTACTAGTACAACTACGGCTACTCTGCTTCCACTACATACTATGTAGCTGTATTTTTGCCTCGTGAGAGACCCTGGATCTAGATGGTGGGGCACCGCCAAAGGATTGGCGGCGGCCCATGCAGCTCGGCCTGCGCTGTGACATGGGCCACCTGTGGGGCGCGTCGGGCGAGGGGTGGGGCTGTGGAACCACACTTTGGGTTTAGCGCTGCTGGTCTGACTAAGCCCCGTGTTGGCTTAGACGCTCTTTTTCCGGGGTTTTATGTGTACACCGGAGAACTACGTATAGAGTGCTATACTCGATTTATGGAGTACATTATTGCTGTTCTAATTATGGTTGTAACCATGTCTATCTAATGCTGGCCAGTGACAAGCATATCCCCGTCAATAATAATAGTAAAAAGTGCAGGCATCAGTCCGATCGATGATGGCAAGCGATGCCGATAGACCGACCGAGTCAAGAAACCCGCATAGTAATAATCGATTAATTAGTAGTAGTGGCACATTATAATAAACAAAAGGCAGTGGAGGAGGCAATACCTCGGAAAAGGCAAATAATGCAAGAGAAATAAAAATAAATACAAAAAGAACTTTGACATTATGCACATACTGTACATAAACTGGGGAGATTATTTACCAGTGGGGAAAGCCCGTACCTAGTTCCGTACTCCGTACTATTTATTGTTGCTTTTTCTTTTCTCTTTATTTAGACGTACTCCAGAGTATTATCCCTTTTACTATTATTTGTTGTTTTATCTATTGTCCTTTTTTTTTTAATGTAGCTGAGCCAATCTTTCCTACTATTGATGTTTGACATGATAAGGGAACGTCGGCGTTGGCGCTGCTGGCTGACTGTGTGTGGTGCGCGTACTCCGTACATGGACGGGAACGCCGACCTTTCCCGTTAGGGCATATCATGCAGCATTCTGCATAATACTGTACAGTAATAATAAAAGAGGATCGATAAAGCGTGACGATGGTTTGAAAATAATATTTCTGTTACATCCATTCATATAGAGCTCTTTCTTTCTTTCTTTCTTTTTTTTAAAAAAAAAGAGAATTGATTTCATACCAACTTATGATCTTCGCAACCCCCCTGGCTACATCAGATGTCTGGACCTCGTGATTTTTTATTTTTTTTGACTTCCTCGTCAATTCTATCATGTCGTGTCGGCGGGAGTGAATGGTTTGCAGCGCTGCGCATCGCCTGATATCATCTTTGGCCGGAACTAAGTTTGGACCTGACGTCTTTTAGCATATCACGACCGGCATGAAGTAGGGTAACCAGTAGCAACTGGCCATCGTAAACTCAGTTTCGTTTCGGCAGTAGTGGCACATGAACGTGTTTGGGTTCTTGACTCGAAAGAAGCGCCAGCGGCTACACGGATTGACGCTGCCACAACAGTCTTCTGCATACCTCTGGGACAGTTGGTTGATAACGACAATGATACATAGTGTATATCTGAAGTCCTCAGTGCTATTTTTCTTTTTTCTTTTTTCCTTTTTCCTACCTACATGCGCTGAGATTAAGGGGCTATATCCAGTCAAGGAATGGAGAGGAATGCATGGAGAGTTGAAGCAAAAGTACGGACAATGGCGTAGTAGCATCGGGAAGGCAAAACCTGCAAAGCTGCGTAATGACTAGTCGGGCGTCCACACTGGATCCGGGCAAGGCACGTAATTTAAGCCAAGGCCACCTAATGCGAACTAGAGATCAATAGTAATGAGCATAACAAGCTCTCGCCGGGGATCAAGGAACAGCAGTCAGCAAACCGGGCTATCATCGTACCTATGTTTCCACCAGCATAGCGAACGGTTCAAGGCCTCTTGCATCCCACCATCAACGTTGAACAACGGTGATCTAGCGCCGATCGTTCAAAGCGCCCCCAAAGGATTGCCTGGCGGATCGTGAAGCTTGGGTGGATAGAGAGCCAGCCGTGTTGCGATAGGCCCAGGAGCAAATAAATTAAATACACATTGGCAAATCGGAACCATAATTCCCCGGATGAAAGAATGTGCTCCGTAAGTAATGCGTCCTATATCTGGGAAAATACGCATGATATCCGACTTACCCTTGTCGGTGATGTTGTTGTGGGCGTCCCCTTCCATACTTCCGTAACAAGGCAAAGCAGTGTGGTACTCGGAAGAAAAGCAACAGCACTGAGTGCATAACATATATACTCTCCGAAAGTAGGTTCGTGGGGCACTAGTACTCTGTACTGTAGTATTGCTATTAGTAGCACTAGTACGAAATACGGCGTACAAGTACGTAGTAAGGAAATAATAAGGTACATACCTAGGCTAGAACACACGGGCCAACTATTGTCCAATCGCCAGCGAATGTTATTTTTCCAGGCCACCAATCACGACCAGGTGAAGCAGATTCCCATTGCGAAAGGTATTGGATGGATAGCCGGTGGGGAATTGACACAACAATTGACCCGCATACTGGAAGGCTACCGCAGTATCGCGTCAAAGTCGCCTTGGCGGGTTGATCACAGAGAGAATAGGGAAAAAAGGGAAAGAACTCGTCGTGCTGATGGATGCAAGAGGAATTAGTCCGGCGGTGGTGATTGGCTTGGAGTTTCTATTCTGGGGCTAGTGGCTGGACGCGCCCGGTGATGATGATTCTCATGCAGCTTACCCGGAACAGCAGTCATGTCCACTGGATGTTGGCATAACTTCAGCACTCCCGTACTGTAAGAGTACTCCGTACGGTGTACGGATTAGTAGGGGTAATAGGAGTGGGAGTGGGAGTAGTCGTGGTAGTGACGATAAAGGATACAGGACGGAAGGACGAACTTTGGGGATGAACAATAAGCTGCAAGTGACAATAGTACCCGTTCTGTCAGATACAATACCGAATTGTATTTCATAGCACTATCATACTCGGAGCATGGTCGGAACCAACTCCGAGATCTAGCCACCTGTTACTTAACTCTTATTTGTTGGTTATTGGAGCAGCAAGTGGTGGTGGTTCCTGGAAGAGATTCAGTAGTGGTGGTGATCGAAAGATAGTTAGTATAAGCAGCTAGCCAGAAGAAGTAGACATTGATAGTAGTACTGCTCCAGATTACTAGTACTACAACTATTACTCGACAATGAAACAGACGCGTATTTCGGCTGCACGGACAGGACTGCGCCGCCTCAACTGGTTCCACTGGCATCCGGGAATGGCCGAACTAGAATCCAGTTTCGGAGGATGGACATATGGAGTTAGGAAGAATAACAACAGCGACAAAGTACTGTGCATATATGGGGCAATATAGTGCACTCCGTAGTACAGGACGTGGATGTGTTGTGACTGGTTCGTTTGCTCAACTATGAATGAAGCTAGAGGCTCTCTGGCACATATTGTTGGATGGTCTCATATCTCACCGGGCCGCGCGCGGTTGGGTTATCCACCTGGTGCACTGGCCACCTGACCCCATATTTGACGGCGAGAGTATTATTATGGGGAAACGTACGATACTCCGTATACATACTGGTAGTAGTCACGACGGGCGGCGGAACATGAAGTCAACGTTACTGTTCGGAGAAAGAAAAAAGAAAACATCGCTACATATTATCCGAATAGATGACATGCAGCTCACGTCGTCGATCAAAGCAACGCCAGCTGCGTTCCTTTTTCCGGCGATCTCAACTCATGTGCTCAAAGTTGACAAGGATATTAGCTATATGGGGTAATGGACACGGACAAGGGCAAGGACAAGGATAACTGCACGTGTATGGATTAGGGAAGCGCTGAACCCATCATCCTTGTCCTTGTCTAGAGTATGGTCAGTATCCCGCATGGGGTTATGATAACATAATGGCAGACCTTCGTGGGCATTGCAGGTACCACGGGTGCAGATCATACTCTGTATATTTTCTTTTTCCAAGCGAAGCTGTACTCTATTAGTATACTCCGACTACGTGGTGGAGTGTGAAAAAGTCCGATACAGAAGAAGAATACCCCGTACGGAGGCGGCAAAGGAGTAATCTCCGGTTCGTCATATTTCAAGGTGCTTTTGTTGGATGCCGTCGCAAGTATTGAAATAGCAGTATGTAATAGTAGCATGTGTTATAGAGTTCTATTCTATTGAGAATATGATAAGATCAGCAGAAGCAACTTCAGCCGCATGATATGTGCCTTCTATATAGCCGGAGTACTCTTATACCAATCGCCAGCCCTATAGAGGATAACACATAAATGAGAACATCATCGACAATGCAGGAAGGCATAGCATGCAATGCATCTTCCTGGTCCAAATCATATGAGCAAGTACTCCGGTGTACTTCCGCCAACCCCGTAAAGATAAGGATGGACGACCGGCATCATAGGACATACTCCATACAGAGTATACTCCGGGATATACTCAAAGTACGGAGCTGTACGGGGCATGTTGGCTGATTCCAAATAACCACACGGCGGTTAGTGGCGACACGCCTTCGTGGAGTGGCATTTATCGTAGTACATTTCCAGTAGTACCCCACAACTCCCTGACTGTACCTGGCAATTATTGGCCAGCCTCTAAGGGAAATGGGCGCTAAATCCTGCAGCTAAACGACTAGTGGCGATTGGCGGCTGCCGCCCCTCGTGCCGCTGAGTCAAGTTACCTACTCCATCCGGTATATTCACGGATACAAAGCCGACTACAGGTACACAATAATATCATGATGGATACTACGGAGTACAGTGTATTAGGGATAACAATAACATTTTCTTCAATTGTGTACAGAGTACGGAGTATATGGATAACGAATGGGGTATAGCGAATGCATGGAGAGCGTCATCGTAGTCTTCATAGCCCACTGACAGTGCACGAGCACCAGTATGCATGTGATTCTTTTGCTCGTTTTCCACTTCGTACTCTCGCGCGCGCGCGCTCGCTCGTCGATCTGGTCTCGACCTCCTGCGGCAACAGGAATATTGGTGGAGAAAGAGATACCAATCGTAACCTTGTGCATAACATAACAACTAACCGTAAGAGAGAAAAAATTTAAAAAGTTTTGTCCAAGCTTAGTAGGGAGAATTTTCTAGAGGACCAAAAGGGAAAGCAAGAAGCAAGCGAGTATTACATATGGAGACTCCGGAATATAGGCGCCGACGAAAGAAGAATGGGAAACGCGTGCGTATAGCCTTTTATGTCAACGATATTCTCTTGCTCCTCATTGGCTGTTCGTTAAATCTTTAGCCTGGGAATATATACTTTTTACTTCTTGATAGAGGGCTACTACTATACAGGTTCAGGTTCACCAACAACCATTGGCAGTGAATGGAGAGAAGGGAAGATAATAGAGCACGCAAGTCAGCCTATGTCTTGCAATCGTTGATCCAGACTTCTCAGATAACGGTCGAGACCATCCTCTGCCCTGAAGTGACAGTCCAGACCATGCATGTACGTACTCCATATTCACGTACTCCATATTCAGGTACTCCATACTAGTAGTAGCACGCTGTACTACTCCTGCTACTCCGTGCATAGGTTACCCTCTAAGAACTATTCCTCGGCCGGCCCAGCCAAACTAGACACCATCGCGGAAAAATAAAAAAGAAAAGAAAAGAGAAATATGTAGGGAGTACGGAGTGGTGTATGCAACCATCAGCCCCATGTGTGCTCCATATGCAGATTATGCACATATCATTGTCATCATCTGTTGCCTCACTATGTACTCCGTATGCACTCTCCCCGAAGTATTTCCCTCAGCTCGGGTCCGAAATCGATTGTGCATACATGCATGCATGCATTTACAGGGTATGTTTAGGGATGTAGGCCCTCCATATTGGCTGGCTCCTACCGTCCAGCCCTTTGATTCTATGTCAGACGTAAGCATACATATTGATCGGCTAAGGACGGGCTGCGTCTCGTGCTTCCCCCCGAGACTAATATCTGCAGATTGTCTGCATGCTGCTGGGCTGTGGGATTCTATCAGAGTTTTCTTGTCTTTTCTAGAACCGGGATAGTTTAAGCCACTGTGTTTAGATGCGCTGATGGGTATTAATAGTAAGCCTCGGTTGGTTTTGCGTATATAGAAGAAGCTCCGGATGGGATATGCAGGCTTCTGTTCAGGGGAAGGCGAATTGGCTGATCGTGATGCAGCTCGTGCAGAATGGAAACAAGCGCCGGGAGCCTTGCTCGTACGATTATGATGAGAACCATGTTTTTTATGAATCGACTGTTCATTAGATGTCGAAAGAAATCAAAGCAACAGCCACAGCGATCAATTTTATCACTCGTTAGCAAGACTTCATACGCTTGGACATGGCCCTATTCAGGATTTCCACAGCCATCCTGCAGGATCAAAGCAAACCTCAAAGTCAACACCACCAAACAATCCCACGGCTCCATATAAATCATAATCTCCCTCTAATCCCTGCACATCGCCGGATTCTGCATCAACCTCTTCATGCAACTCCCAACCCCCTGTCCGCTGGCCATCGCGGGTGAAGAAGATGTCCACGTCCAACTTCTGTCCCGCGTGGTTTGGAGATATGCTATTCACGACGCCGTTATCCGGGAGAAGAAAGGTCATCCCTAGACCAACAGTCTCGCCCACTCGAAACTCGGATGTAAATTCTCGGCCACCCCACGAATCATTGACAAATCGACATCCGTCGTCGGAAAACACGCCGAGACTTCCTCTTTCCCACCCCGGGGACCTCCAGGAGGGATAGGGCTGTGCCACATAGCCAATAGAAAGTCCACTAGAGTCAGTCGTTCCTGGCCCACTGCGTAGGCCAGAATCTTGACTTCAAAGTAAATGGTCTTCCCGGATCCAGTCGCAAAAGGCGAGTCCTCGACGGGGAAATAAAGCGGTAAATTGGTAAGAATATTGCAATCTCCATTTCCGTTATTCGTTGAACCATGCCATCGACCCCGAGACACTGGTGATAATGCTCCCCGATATTCGGTCGATATAACAGGGCGAAGATCACGCTCCTGCACTGTTCGAAAGACCGCTGCAGACGGCTTCACGGGTTGCCATAGCGGCGTCGTATCGCAGAACTGATGGGCACGTTCTGCATCATCAATTGATGCGTTTCCTGCGTTGGAAGAAAGGTACCCGGCCGCTGGCGGTGGTGGGAACGTGGTGGTATCAGGCACCGCTTCCTGCCAGTTGTGATATGGAGGTGGGTTGGACTCCGGTGCTACAACATAAGCTTTCTTAGACGAAAGGTCATACGATGACGTTTCCTCCTGGACGGATTGGTAGCTAGGAGGTTCCT
Organism: Aspergillaceae sp. MA 6039; assembly: GCA_003004485.1. NCBI lineage: Eukaryota > Fungi > Ascomycota > Eurotiomycetes > Eurotiales > Aspergillaceae > Aspergillaceae sp. MA 6039. Next base: position 6,033 of record PQMF01000144.1, on the reverse strand, counting down.
TTTGGATCGAATCGTGCTGACTGTCTGTCATTTTTCCCATTTGAGGTTGAGGTTGAGGTTGAGGTTGAGGTTGAGGTTGAGCCTTTGGTGGATCGCCAGGCGTAGGGTTCGTTTCGCTGACTTGAGTCTTTGGGGTCTTTCTTTGGGCCCTGCAAAATGGTAAACAACCCATATTACCATGTACCTGGGGTTTTCTTGGTGTGCTTTTCCTTAACCTGGGATGTCAACTGTGCTGAGATAATCGCCAAATTTCTGTCACAGAGAAGGCTTAAATGCCCACCGAGCTACGCTGACATCTCCTTACATCACCACATTCTCTTTGTCTCTATACCGCTTGGCATGTTTGTCTGTAGTTTTTTGTATTATCCCCAGGTACTAGGACACCTCAGATATCATTTCCCAACAAGTCATCTTAAATCGATAGTCACAAACTTTATTTGATACAGTTCACTAACGTCTTCGTCTAGCGATAATCATTCTGCCCTTCGCTTCAAAGTGCCTGGGGCTGTGCCGGTTACACGGCCTCAGCTCTAACTGACAAAGAGCCAACTATGATGAATTCCGAACAGAGGCAAAGAAAGAGAGGTCCGTGATGAAACCTATTCAACGCACTCGTTCTCGTGTTCATAGCTGCTGAACCCTATTCACTTGAGTCAGGTTGGAATACGAGGCGCTTGGATATCATCTTCTATAAGCGTTGAGCAGTTCAAGCAAGTGTTCCAGGCTTTGACAGATGGGTATTACGTTGTCCTCTTATGGTTTTTATACGAGAGCCCGAGTTTTACCCACCAGGACTGAGGGTCTCACCGTGTCGAGCCCCGACAAACGAGAATGCCTGGTCTAAAACAGAGAAAGTATCCTATCAAGCTGTTTGTTGGAACGATTCGTCCATTGCCGTGTATAGAGACTGGCGCACCGTGTGTCAGCAAAAGAAATGCTCCCTGGATGTTAGGATCAGACTTGCGTCGTCTCTGCTTCCTGTTATAGTTGATGAATCGACTTTATACAACAATACATGTGAACGTTCAATGAGGACATAAAAGCAGTCCATTATACTGGAATGGTCCCAAAGCAAAGCGGAAACAGTGTCTGACTTGCTGAAGGAGAGCAAGATAAGTTCTTCGCATTCTGTACTCCGTACAACTGCATCAGAATGCATGTCGTCGCATATATTAGGTACGGGGTACAGAACACAGAGTACAGACATGTATGCTGTCCAACGCATGCAATGCATCAACTTGTAAATATCGCTAGAAATACCAATAGACCATTATCTCTGAGGGCCGCTACTATTTAGTCTCGGGCTTGGCATATCGTCATCCCCCGTCCACCGACTCGACAAATTATCAACAATAACAACAACAACAGCAGCAACCAAGAAAGAAGCCTATAGTTGGTATCTCGCTCTTTCGATTAAATCCGGCGCCATGGCGCGTCATCGGGGGCAGTCGAATGCATCCTCTGCAGCCTCATCTTCTCTCCCAGATCAGAACCAGGTATGACGATGGATAACATCCCCGCAATAGCATGGCAGTCAGGAAGTCCATAACTAATAGTGTCCCGGAATGCAATTAGGAACTGGAGAGTATGTACGATTATCTGGCCAAGGTTGTTCTACTTGGGCCTAGCGGTGCAGGAAAGTGAGTGTTACATTCGTGTTCGTTGTGAGGTTGGCCTCCCGCTTAGACTCCTTACAGGTCCTGCGTGCTGCACCGATTCGTAAAAGACGAATGTACGCTTTCAGCCTCCTGGTTGAGTTTTTTTTTCTTCCTTTTTTTTCTCTCTCTCTCTCTCTCTTTTCCTCGTTTCCTTTCTTTACTCCCAATCCCTGCTCGAGCTGGAACTGAATGACCAGCTCGCTAATCCACAAGTCCGTTCCGGCTTATAGGGAGAGTATTATCGTCACAAACGATCGGCGTCGAGTTCTCCTCGCGAATCGTCAAACTAGGCACAGGTCCACGACGCACACGCATAAAGCTACAACTCTGGGATACAGCAGGCACGGAGCGGTTTCGCTCCGTCTCGAGATCTTACTATCGCGGAGCAGCGGGAGCTATACTTGTATACGATGTGTCGTCCCGTGCTTCTTTCAATGCCCTTCCTACGTTCCTGATGGATGCGCGTGCTCTCGCATCGCCGGATCTCACTGTTCTGCTTGCGGGAAACAAGTCGGATGTCGTTTCCGATTATTTCTTCCGGAGCGAGTCTCCGGATGATACTACTACCACTGCTGGTGGTAGCAGTAGCAGACATACCGCGACACCGTCTAGTCTATCTAGCTCGTTCGGGTATGATAATTGGGGATCTGGCGGTGCTGGCGGCTCCGTCCGCTCCACGAACAACCCTGGTAGCTCCTCAGGAGCGAAAATGACCGCGACTTCCTCCCCTGAAGGCCGCCAGGTCGGCCTCGAAGAATCCTCCCGTTGGGCCGCGCAGTCCAACATCCCTGCTGCCGTGGAAATCTCCGCCCTCACGGGCGACGGCATCGAGCAGCTATTTAACCGGCTGGCCCGGATAATTCTCACCAAGATCGAGCTTGGTGAAATCGACCCCGATGATCCGCAGAGTGGGATTCAGTATGGCGATGGTGGCTTGTATGGGCACGGCACCAGTGACGGTTCGAGTATCCGAAGTAGGATAACACTCGATGATAACGCGCTTCAGCTTCATCGGAGAAGTAATAAAAGACGGGGCGGGGGTGCGAAAAGCGGTGTTGGCGAGTGGGAAGATGTATTCCGATCAGGCGGTTCACATCAGAGGAGAAATCGCCGGTGTTGTTGAGTTTTTCCGCTTTTGCCTCAAATCGTTTCACGCTACCCTCTTGCTTTCCGCGTCTTTCGGTTAATCCTATTATTCGTCTGTTGATAGATGGCGTTGGCAAGCATAGGGCAAGTTTGGTGAGACCCAATGCTTGATATTCTGTCCTGTGCGATTATCCCTCATTCCTGTCGAGGTCATCAAGCCGTATTGTGATTGTTCTTTCTTTGATATTTAGCAGCACGATACCCCTTACTGTCATTCATATATTTAGTCGATGATGTCTACACATTGCTCTTTGGACTTCTTCGCCCCCCTCCCCGAAATGGTTGTGCCGGGTTTTGTTCCCATGTCTTATCCTATTTTATGAGTTCAAACATAGACATAATTACACCGCACAGTGCGCTGAATATAGTTTTTATCATGACTTATCACAGACCAATCTCACTTTTCATCTCAACCTAACTCCATACATTTGCAAGACTCCGCCTCTTTCTAAGAAAGGAAGAAAAACGAAAACAAAGACTTAAACGACTCACTCCTCGATACCTGAAATGAGAGTCTTGATACCTTTTCCAGCTTTAACCTCCTTGAACGCATCCTCAGCACTCTCGAAATTCACAGTCCCAGTGATCAATTGCTTCACGTTGACCCTACCGGAAGCCACAAGCTCAACTGCAAGCTTGTAGTCTCCGCTGCTGTAACGGAAGCTACCCTTGATAGTCGACTCTTTGGTGCAGGCCGCCATAATCGGAAGACTGGTCTCACTTCGGCCCATGCCGCCTTGTACGTAGGTACCACCTGCGCGAAGGGCATGAATTCCTGTATGCACAGAAGGCTCAGCGCCCGAAGCATCGATTGCGATGTCCGCCCCCGCTCCAAGGTCATTCTCCGTCTTCAACCGAATCGCATTGTCCATGGGTGACGCTTTAGACGGCTTGAATATGGATGTTGCTGCATATTCCTTGGCAAAATCCAGTCGCCCCTCTTGGATATCGACAGCGATAATTTTGGAGGCCCCGAAAGCCCTGGCCACTGCACAGCAGAGTAATCCCACGGGGCCAGACCCAAAAACTGCAACAGATTGCCCTGGAGTGACACCTGCCTGTTTCACAATGTGCACAGCGACACCGAGAGGCTCGATCACCGCGGCTTCTTGTAGACTGAGGTTTTCCGGGACCTTGTAACAAAAGTCTTCGGGCAATGCAAAGTATTTGGCCAATGTGCCATCAAACGGTGGGGTTGCTGCAAAAGCCATGTTGATACATAGATTGTACTTTCCATCCTTGCAAGGGTCACACCTGCGGCATGGAATACCTGGTTCCATGGCGACACGGTCACCAACTTTCAGTGTCGAAACAGCCGGTCCAACCTTACTGACGACGCCGGAAGATTCATGACCAAGAACCATAGGTTTTTCCACGACGAATTCGCCGATCCCGCCATGAGACAAGTAATGAACCTATGGACGCAAGAAGTTAGCCAAGATTCTGGCTCGGCATGGCAAAGGGGTCTCACATCACTACCGCAGATACCGGTATATCGAACATTCAAAAGGACATCATGGGGGTCCTTGAGCTCTGGAATGGGGCGGTCTTCAAACTTGACCTGGTTGACTCCCTCGAGGACAAACGATAGATTCTGGAATTCAACTCATTTTTAGCCTTTACTTTCATATTGCATTGGATTGGGAGCTTGTGTTTGTTACCTTTGCAGTTGCAGTCTGTGTGCTCATGGTTGCAGAAAGTCGTGCGTGGTGTACAATACGTGCCAAACTACCAAACAAATGTAAGACTATGCGGAATATATAACACCACAATAACAACAACGACGCTCAATGAACACCCGTGTAAGCCCGTTCTAGCTGGTTTCGTCCGGTGGAGAGAATATTGAGATCTCAGGATTGGATTAAATCATCGGTGGGCCTCGCTGGTGCTCGGGATGATAGAATAGATAATAGAATTATACTCGTAGAAAATCGCCCTCACGATTAATTTACGGAGTATTCAACCGGACAGGACGAGAAGAAAATAGACGAGCGCCACTCACAGGATATACGGTATGGTGTCACAGCGATGTCATGATTGTCGAACTTGATCACAAACACCGGGTCCATATCCATAATCCAACGGCCCTGAGAGCAAAGATAACGGGAAGAAAAGCCCTAACATTCCACTGTCATCAGATAGATTAGTAGTAGTAGTATTTAGCCCTAGGCCTGATATATCTTTGTTGGCTTAGATTACCGCTATTCCTTCTAAGGATGCAGCTCTCGCCTAGTCTAGCTCGGGGACTCCTTATTCCGAAGATCCTTCAGACCTTGAACTTGTCTTTTTGTCCTTCTCTACAGAGTACTTCTTTCCTTCTGTTAGTCAGATAGGTTGCCAGACGTTCATTCGACTTTAATATAACTGTTCATTGCTATCACCTCCACCTAACCTAGATAGATGTATCGCTTTACCCGACTCCACCGGAGTCAACATCTCTCAACTGTATATCCAGTATCATCTCTCTGTCCATCGATTTCACTGCAGTTTTCATGGATGTCCATCTTCGGCTCGGTGATTGTCAACAGTATTCTATACAAGTATGCCGTATCCTCAGCAATGTTCAAAAGACCCACATTGACATACTCCGTACTTGTACAGAGCGGCAAAACCACTCCTCTCGACTTACGGAGCGGAAGAACAATTAATCCCCATGCGGCCCTGCAGGTCGACAATTGGTGCTGGGTCCGCTACATTCGGAGAGGAAGAATAACTAATCCATATGTGGCAGACCCACCGTTGAATGTTGCAGACTTCTTCCCCACATATCGCATAATACAAAGAACAACCTCTCCAGTTGCGGCTCTCTGATTTGCAAGGAAATGACAACCTTTTGATACCCCATATCCCTCATCCTTCCTGCAAACTATTTACATTACTCACCAGTCATGATCCGACCGGGTGCTTTGCCCCTGAGGGCTGCGCTGCGTGCTGCTCGGCCGAATCCGGCTTGCATCTCCGTTCAACGACAACAGCTTGCGAACCAACAACGCGCATTCGGGATCTCTACCCGGCACAATGCCGAAGGCAAAAACCAATCGTTTAAAAACCAGCTCTATGAAAGTACACAGCAACGGTTAAAGCGGGAGCGTGCGGAGCAAGAACGCTTCTCCCAATACCAAACGCAGTCGTCTGGTGGCCGCTATGCGGCGTTGATGTTCGGTACGTCACGCAAACTTCTCGACTCCCCAGGGGAAAAGAAAAGGAAAAAAAAAAAAAAAAAAAAAAA
>PQMF01000143.1:0-62185 GCA_003004485.1 Aspergillaceae sp. MA 6039 | reverse complement strand
AAAAAAGAAAAAGAAAAAGAAAAAGAAATAAATGCTGGGATAAGAAGAAAAGGCAATAATCCAAATCAAAAGGAAAAAAGGTAAAACGACATGAAGAAATGAAAGCTGAAATTTATCGTGTACAGGCGTCACTCAAACTCTCATCATAATAATCTCAAAATTAAAATCCGATGCCCCCATCCCGACCTATTTGTGTCCAACCCGGTGACGCTAACAGAATAGGAAACTGGATATCGAGGGATGGAAACAAATCAGAAACGGTTTGTCTATATGGGGATTCACGAGTCACAGTACAGAGTACAAGGAGAGGTTAGTGTCTATGCGAACGTCTGCTGGCCGTCTGCAACGCCTTCCATGAGGACCTGGCCAGCATCATCGGATTGGTCGATGTTGTGGAAGTCGAGAATCTCCGAGTACCTACGGACTTGTTAGCCGAAAAATAAAAGAATAAAATAGAAAAATATTTGCAGGTGAAAGTTCAAGCGGGGAGAATCATACATCATGATCTTCCATGTGTCCACCGGCAAATCCGCATCGTTGAACGACCAATCGAACTTCTCCTGTGCCTCCGGCTCGTCGGTCGGGTCGTGATAGGGGGAGAGATATTCATGCGCAAGGCCATCACCGGCCCGAATTCGCTTCTTGGGATCGAAGACCAACATCCGCTCCAAAAGGTCCACCGCTGTGATATTATTAGCCCCAAACTCAGGAAGGAAGACGCGGCGAGCAGAAGACTACGTACCCTCGGGGTCGGCCGTCTTGAACCGGTTGGTCAATGGTTGACGTTCGCGCTTGGGGAGGGACTTGACGAATCGCAAGGTCTAGAAGGAAAGAAAACTGTTAGCTCCTAGAACCACCACGTAGGCCGAGGGGGAGGCAAGAAAGAGCGCACGTTTTCGCTGCAAATGGTTTCGATAACATCATCAGGCGGCGTGCCCAGCAATTCGGTGATGATGGAGAATTGATTGACATGGTCTTTGCCAGGGAATAGCGGCTTGCCGTCCAGCATCTCCGCAAAAATACACCCGGCGCTCCAGATGTCAACTTCCACATCGTATTTTTGCCATGTAAGCATAATCTCCGGGGCGCGATAGTATCTCGTCGAGACATAACCGGTCATCTGCGGATCCTGAACGCGGGCGAGACCGAAATCGCAAATCTTCAGATCGCAGTTCTCGTTGATCAAGATATTGCTGGGTTTCAGATCGCGATGGACGACACCGGCCGAGTGCACATATTTCAAACCTCTCTAGAGTGGGGTGTTAGCTCAAGGATTCCATTTAGCTATATCTTCGCGCAACGCCGTACCAGAATCTGATACAAGAAATATTGAATGAACTGCTTCTCTAATGGACGGGAGGTAAGTAGTCTATGAAGATCGGTGCCCAAGAGTTCAGTGACAAAATAGCTGCGACAAATCAGTATACCGGGTTGCAGATGGAGAAGCTTGCGGGGGTGGTGGTGGTGGTGGTGGCACGTACATATCCTCCAGCGGGGAAATGAATATATCGCTGAGGCAGATGATCTGGGACGGTCAGTACTGGGCAGTTTCCAGAGAGAAGGTGCCAGTCTACCCACATTTTCATGGCGCAAATGCTTCAACAATTTCAATTCGCGGTATGTTCGCTTGGATAAGACGGGGGTACTGAAGGGTTTCATGATCTTCTTGACGGCGACGGGCGACCCGGTCAACTGATCTCTAGCTGCACTGAACCGCGTATGTTAATCCCTGACCAGAATGCGACGAAAAATAAGAAAAGAAAAGAAAAAAAACTTACCAGACCAGACCAAAGGCACCCATCCCCACCGGTTGCAGTTCGGTATACCTGAGAAAATGTCAGCAAAGGCAAAAGAAGCGAGCAAACGACCCTAGTTGCGTCGCCCCGGCACGGCCACGATGACCCGACCATGCATTCAACTCTCATCACATTTAAACTGAACTAATTTGACCATAGTCGGGACGCCAAGGGCAAAGGGCGCAGAGATGTAGGGCGTACCTGCTGGTGATTTCAAAGGTGGTGCCAAAGATGGTGGCACGCACGAACTCCGCCATGGTGGGCTAGACCGAGGGATGACGGTGTTAAGCAGTAAGGGTAGATGGATTTCGAGTGGGCTTGTATGTAGAGTCGCTTCCACTGTGATGTCTAGAGACGTGAAAGCAGAAGGACAAGGTGCGTAGTTGAAGAGAGAGAAGTGGTAGGTAAGGGGTAGGTAATCGTAGTTGTGATGGCGGTGGTGCTGGTGATGGTGAGAGGGGAGTAGTTGAAAATCGCAGACCGAGGGGCGTGAGAGAAGATTTTCAAGTCCTAAGAGATGAACAACTCTTTCTTTTTCTGGAGATTGCGAAAGAAAAAAAAGATGAAGAGTATGACGCAATGACGAAAAGCCACCAAAGAAGGAATAATCAGAACAGCAGCAGCCAAAGGCAGGACTAGCCAGCTGAGAGAAGAAAAGGGAAAAAAGCGAGTCCAGCAAGTGGCGGCAGCCACCGTTGTGGGGAACACCGCTACAGACTAGTCCTCTGCTATTACGGAGTACTACTACTACTACCACGACCACGACCACTACTACTACAGGGTATTACTGCAGAGTACAGAGTACAGAGTATGCACGAGAGTATAATGGTCCAATTGAGGTGACCGTCGAATTCTCTGTCGGTCACTACTGCCCAAAAATGAAGTAATTCACCTGGTTCTGGCCCATTGGCATGATCCATTGGTTGGATATTCTTCCCCGGGACGCTGACATAATCCCACCTAAAATCAGGTTTGACACAACAGCCCTCTGTCTGAGCAGGAGAGCATTCTTGGACTAGGAGCTGGTGTTAAAACGGCATTCGACGCTGTTCTGGATAGTAGGAGTGAAATACTATTGGTAGCGGCTACCATGGGAACCTTCTACACCGTACTTCGTAATACTCCATATCCTCGTAGTGCTCCGGAGTTACTTACATTATCGACTCCAGATCTATATCGTCATAGCAGATATAATGCTTCCGAGGTCCATTTGGCCTTCCAACTCATTCCACTTCTTTGTACAGCGTATTATTGTGATAGTTCTTGTATCTATTATTCTGGACCTTTAACTGTCTTCTTCTACAAGCACAGTACTCTGTAGACCACCTACGGAGTACTACTTGTAGGCACGGTACTCCGGAGTAGTTTACGGCGTATAACGTCACAATGCCGGGCTCCGTACCCTGTCCGGAAGTATAGCTAGGATCTTGCCTGACTAATCGGACGATCTGACTGCTGTCTACACGCCAGAAACAAAAGGTGAGAATGGGAAAGGAATGAGAATGAGAATGAGAATCAGAATCAGAATGAGAATGAGAGAATTATACTGCCAGCCTCACAGGGCGCACCTCAGAATAGTCCTCCGTATGTACTACGTATGTGCATGCATGCTGACCTGGCCAAAGGCAGTCCGGGGCAAAGCGTAAGCCTGGGAAAAGCAATATACGGGGTTCGTGGAGAGCGTCTCTGTCTCTGATAATCTGTCTGTCTTGGTAATAATACCCAACTATCTTGGATAATAACAGTTCTCACGATGTATTTCTTTCTTTCTCTGCCTACGGTGTAGTTTTACGGTGTAGTTAACAGTTAACCACTGCTTACCTGATCACTTCCCCATTCTTCCTCCACGCTTTACTTCACGACTTCGACCACTTCGACTTCGACTTCAACCTCTGTAACTTCGACCACTTGCTGCTCCCTCGACTTGGCCTTGCCTGCCCCTTTGTCCATTCCGATCTCTCCTCAGCTTCCCCCTTCATCCGCCATCTTCCCCTCGTGAATCACCCTCCCACGTGATCCTGCAACCTGCGGCCATCACCGCCGAAAAGCCTCTTCTTGCTGCTTCTTGTCGCTGCTCCCGAACTCCCGGAACTGTCCGCCGTTGCTTGTTTCCCCTCTCTCAGTGCGTCTTTCTTTCTCTTTCATGGTTACTGTTGCCAGTTATATTCTTCTTCTGCTGTCTCTGACTCGATTGACTTGGCGCAGTCCAATCTCACTTCTTTCTAGTTCGATCTGTCGCCGTCGGTTTCCGGGTCTTTCGCGCGCGCACTTGCTCTGTCTCTCGCTCTCACTTTCGCTCACGCGCTGGGCTTACTCGCTCGCTTACTTTCACTCGCGCAGCCTGCATTCTCCTCATAAAATCCCCTCGTGTCACCCTTCGAGCTCCATCGCTCCAGGGGAGGGCCGGGTTCCTTCCGTCATTATTTCAATCGTGCGCCCCGGGGTGTCTCTTTCCGCTGCCGCCAGATATTCGCATCCGACACCACCCTCCAACCTCGCCTCGGTTCTGCGTCCTGCGCATGGTCCACGCGACATCGAGGACTGGTCTCATCCATACCAGATCCAATTTCCCCCTTTAGCGGGATCCATTCGCAAGTATGGGTTCGTGCTTCAGCTCAGAGGCTACCGGGGAAGCTACGGAGCAGAAGAAGAGAAGTCAAATGATCGATCGGAAGTTGGAAGAGGATTCGCGACAGTTGCGGAAAGAGTGCAAGATCCTCCTGCTCGGTTCGTTTCAGATCTGGATCTCTCCGTTACCCCAGACACATCCCGCTAACCACTTACCGCTGTCATAGGATCTGGAGAAAGCGGGAAATCCACCGTCGTCAAACAGATGAAGATCATCCATCAAAATGGCTACACTGTCGAAGAGCTCGCCTTATATCGCTTAACTGTCTATAAGAACCTGATGGAGTGCGCCAGATCTCTCATAGGCGCCTACCACCAATTCGACCTTGAACCCTCCAGCCCCAAAGCCCAAGAGTTCGTCGAATTCCTCACCGATTACAACATCGATCCCGACCCCAATACCCCTCTCGATCCGGAAGTGGGTGATGCCATCAGCTACATTTGGAAAGACCCGTGTACATCCACCGCCCTGGAACATCAGAATGAGTTCTACCTGATGGATTCAGCACCATAGTAAGATAGACATCCCGCGCGCAGCCCTCTTTATAGCCCTTCCGCCTGATACATTTCTTAGTTTCTTCGAGGAGGCAAAACGGATAGCTTCCCCAGATTATATCCCCAATGTCGACGACGTCCTGCGCGCGCGAACGAAGACCACTGGTATCTACGAGACCCGATTCACCATGGGCCAGCTGAGTATACAGTGCGCAACTCCGGACCTTCCTTCAATCATTTGTGGACCATATACTGATCCTCGCATAGCATGTTTGATGTTGGTGGCCAGCGCAGTGAACGAAAGAAATGGATCCATTGCTTTGAAAATGTCACATCGATCATCTTCTGTGTGGCCTTGAGTGAGTACGACCAGGTACTCTTGGAGGAAAGCAAGCAGGTAAACTTCCCCCCCCCCCCTTTGGCGCTTAATAGGCCGTTGCGACATTGCTGACTCGATCAAGAATCGAATGATGGAAAGTTTAGTTCTGTTCGACTCAGTTGTCAATTCGCGATGGTTCAAGCGAACCAGTATCGTTCTCTTCCTGAACAAGGTAGATTTGTTCCGCCAAAAGCTACCTAGATCGCCATTGAACAATTACTTCCCCGATTATTCCGGCGGTAATGACGTGAACCGAGCGGCCAAGTACCTACTCTGGCGATTCAACCAGGTGAATCGGGCTCATTTGAACCTTTATCCACAGTAAGTATTTTATCCATATATTCTTGTTTTCCTCATCTGACACGTCTTACCAGTTTAACGCAAGCAACTGATACAACAAATATCCGGTTGGTCTTTGCCGCAGTAAAAGAAACCATTCTGCAGAATGCATTGAAAGATTCAGGGATTCTATAATTCGATGGATGGCTGAGTCGATATGTCCGTCATATGTTTCACGTCTTTTCTTTTCCTTTTTCTCTTATCTTCTCTTTCTATTCCCCCTTTTGCTTTGCCTCTTCCTCTTTTTCTTTTTCATTGTCGAATGGGCATAGGCGTTAATGGCGCTCGTCTCGATGCTCTCTCAGCGCATGATTGGGTTTTTGCTATGTTCTCTAGTTGGATATTGTGGTTCTGGTGTATTTTCTATCATTTTCATCTCTGAAGGATTATTCATGAGGGATTAATTGATTTATTTTCCATATTGGGGGCCTAGTGTTTGATCTATCTGTCTGCATCAGTGAATTTGGACTGTCCTTTTTCATTTTTCACTTTGTTCTTTCTCTATTACGACAAAAGCTGTTCACCGTGCCACATTCTCAGCCTCCTGCTTATATTCCAGTACTTTTACTATGCACGATCACCTCGACTAATTATTCATTTGTTTAGTCTTTTAAGTCGCAGTAATGGAAAGACCCTATTCAATCTCAAACGACCCAAGACAAATAATATAACCTAACACGGGGATATCAAGATCGACACTGATCGTATATGGCAAGTGACAGAAGGAAACAGATAGGTGGTGTATATACTAAACAGTATAGGGTATGATATATGGTATATGATATAACTTATGGTGTATGGTGTATGGTATATGGTAGTGTAGAAATCAAGAACTCAACTCGGCGATACGCCGTTGGACGTCCGGGACTGCGCGAAGTTCAAGTTCAAGTTCATCTTTTTCACTGTTACATCGTTAGCACTGCAAGACGATAGAGTAAAGAAGAGAAAAAAAAAAGGAGAAGACATACTCTTCAAGTTTCAACCTGCGTTCCCAATCCAACCCGGTAAATACATAACTCCCCTGGCCATCGAACTGCAGAATCATCTTATGATACTTCCACAGACTCCTACGATGCGAGACGGTCATGAGCGTGGTGCCCAGGTTCTTGGCGGTTTCGTACATGACGCGTTCGATCTCCAGGGTCACCGAGGACGTGCACTCGTCAAGGATGGCGAACTTGGGCCGGTGGTAGAAGAGCCGCGCCATGGCGATGCGCTGCTGGAGTCCGCCCGAGAGCACGTCGCGCCATTCTTCCTCGGCGTCCCAGCCGCCTGGGCGGTCAATTACTGAGGCGATTTCTACGATCGAGAGGATGTCGTGGAGGTCGCTGTCCGTAATGCCCTTGTCGCGCATCTCGCCCATGCTGTCTGGGTAGATGACTTGCTGTCGCAGCGTGCCACGCGAGAGGTATGGCCGTTGTGGGATGTAGAAGATCTCGTCGAAGCGGGGCTTCTTGACTTGGCCTCCGTAGACGGGCCACAGGCCGCCGAGGATGCGGAAAAGCGATGACTTGCCGCAGCCGTTCGGGCCCACGATGAGGAGGTGGTCACCTGGTTGGATCGCGAAGGACAGCTTGCGGACGAGGACGTCGCCGTTAGGCGAGACGATCGGGACGTCGGTGAATTCGATCGAGTTGCTCTCTTCAACCTGGCCTCGGCCGGAGAGCACGGCCGCGTTCTCCTCGGTCGATGCTGAGGAAACCAGCTTCTTCTCGAATCGTCCGGCCAGCAGGTCGTCCATCACTTCCAGTAGCGATGAAACCCGCGCTGTGTGGCCGGCTAGCTCCGAGATCTCTTTGTAAGAAAACATCAACCGACCAAAGGCGTCGGAGGAAGAAAGCAGCATCCGCCGGTTCGTAACAAAGCCTTATCATGTTTAGTCAATATGTCAAACAGACCAACAATGAACGAAGGAAGATAACTCACTCTCCGTTCGGTCCCCCGTACTCTGGGCGACCTGGCCGGGGATCTTGAAGAACACCGGGATACTACAAAGGAGCAAGCCCAGAGCACCCCAGAAGTATTTAATGACGAAATCCTCCATGAAGCCATGGTACAGCCGTCTTCGCAGGATGCGATTCACGTGTTTGATCAGTGTGAAATAGCCCTTGTCCAAGGTATCCTTCTCGGCCTCATGGCCATTGTAGAGTGCCACCTCCTCACTGTGGTCAATGAGTCTGGTATGCAGGAATCGGAACTCTCCCTCCAACATGGCCTCATCGGCGACGTACTTGCCAAACGGTGGGGTCAGTGCGCGCATGACGTTGGCCGACAATTGCACCACCAGACTCATGACGAACAGACCCTCCGACCCGACAGTCCTGGAGAGCGAAAAGGTATAGATGGCCATATCGAGCACGGGCTTGGCCAGGTTAGAATACAGCTCTGCCAAACTATTCGAGAATCTCGAGACATCGACTGTGATCAATTGATCGGGGTTCTTGACACGATCGTCCAGCGCGGAAATCGCATAGAACGTCATGTTAGACAGGTACTTGTCATGGATATAATCCGTGAGACGTTTCCGGTAGCTGAGGGCGAGTTTGCACTGGTGGTATGACAGCTTTTGTAGGAACAGGCAGTCAGCGATATGCCATTTTCTTTCCCTCCCCCAAGACCTAGGAAGGAATGCAACTCACCATGGAATTGGTAAACGTCGCCGGAACCGCGACAATCATCCACCACACAAGCCCGAGCAAGAAATCCCTCCCCTTCCCTCGAACCAAGTTGCTAACCAACCTACCATCCAACTCCGCAACGTACAGACTGAGTAGCGTCCGCAACACCAAGAAGACACTATGGCCCGCAAGCAACCTGAACTCCTTACTCCGCCACCCCGGCACCACAATCTTCAGCAGTCGGATCAAATTCCGGAAAAACTCCCGATTCACCTCGACCTTCTTACCACGCGGCCGGCCGTCTGCACCGCCGCCGCTGCCGCTACTCGTCCCCGCAGGCCGCCTGCGCAACTCCCCCAGCTGCTGGGAAGCGGCTTTTTGCTCGGAGATGGCATTATGGACACGCTTAGCTAGAGCGGCGAAGAGGGCCAGGTAGACGGTGCGCGTGATGCGGGTGCGATTGCGGAGATAAAGGTTTGTTAGGCTGGAGAAGATCTGCCGGATGGAGCGCTCCGGGGGGAGCAGTTTGGATTGAGCAGCCATGAGGACGGCCGGTATGCTTTGTCGTCTTTTCTGAGACCTAGCCAGAGTCGTCGAGAGCGGACATGACCGTGATGCAATAGGGGCACTAGAGATGGTTGTTACTGATGGAGGGAATGTGGTAGTGGGTAGTTAGAGTGAGGCAGAAGAGATGGAGTCAAGGGCGAGGTTGAGAGGAGGCACAAGACCGACGGAGCCTCACGCGGACTGACATGTGAACGTGACGATGAGCCCGAGGCGGTCGAGAAGCAGGACAGGGCGTGATAGGGTTATAAAGTCCGATTTCTATTGGATAGCGTACGGTTGTAAGTGCTTATACTGTAGTATGGCCACTAGTTCTTATATCCTGCTAGTATTCGACAAGTACACAATGATCCATGAAGGTCCAATTCTCCAGTCTGGCGCTGTTCTGCACTCGAATGCCTATGACGTAATCACCGTTGAGGCGGCATATTGAGGCACGCATAACTATAAAACAGGGCTAAAACACAATTGCCACATTGACAATATCAGATACCATTACAAAAGGCAACCAAGACCAAAGCACTAAGCTGAAAGAGAAGAAAAAACAAGTATACATAGCATGCGCTGGATAGGATATTCCAAATGCCAAACAAGAAATGAAAAGAATGGGGGGATATATGACAACAATAGATCAATCTCAGACTCGTGAAAATGACAGGATGTTGGCATAGCTGACAAAGCTATGGAGCATCAAATGTGCTGCGCTCAGAGGCAAGTCGTGGAAAGAAAGTAAATATGGGTGGGAATATACAACGGAGATCGGCTATTGACAACGGCGACCATCAATAGCTGTGTCCAAGAAGAACACATCCGTAAATAGTAAATAAATCAGTCGTCGAAACCGTCGTAGCAATGAACCGCTGAATGTTGAACTTCATTACTATGACCCGGACTTCTGTTCCGAATCGTCCTGGTTCGCAGTGTTAGGACGGCTTCGTCTACCACTGTTAATCTGGGCCGCGATCTGGCTCTGCTTGAACTTCTTATAGGCCTCAGCATCTTGTCTCCGAGTGGCCAAAAGATCTTCCACGGTTGAGCCGAGCTCTTCGAACGTCTTGTCCGCCAGGCACGAGCGCTCCTGTTCCTGCTCTTGCTTTTCGTGCAGGCGGTCCAGTTTCTCCCGGAGCGCGTTGATATAAGAGTAATCGAGATTCGACGGGTCATCGTCGTCGGTTTGGTCGATAGATGGGCCCAAGAAGTCCCGGCGGAGGTTCTGACCCAACCGATGGACGTGGCCTTCTTCGGAAGTCATTGCGCGGGCGTGGAGAGAAGTTACCGAGCTACTGCGGGACAGTCGAATGGCATAGTTGTCGGTATCTTCATCGTCGATAGCCGTTTCATTGTCGACGTTGTTGCCGTTAGGCTGAGCCAGGGAAGGAGCACCCAAGTTAGACCCGTTATCGACGGAGTTCTGAGAGCTGGCTTCCGGAACAGTGACCGGCGCAATTCGAGTCTCCGGATACTCGTCCTCAAACCGCTGAATCATCCTATGCAGTGTGAAGTCCAGGAACTGCAGGCGCCCTGTCAGAAATGTTAGTACACGTCGTGGTTTAAAAAAAAGAAAGAAAGGAGAGGAACTGACGGTAATTCGTGTCATTGCCGGCTGTATCCTCACGCACAAGAGCCGACTGGATCCTCGTGCGAATGTTGCGGGCGGTGCCCAGCAAGTTCTTCGACATGTCCCGCGGTCTTTTGGCGACCACAGACCGGGACTTCCTGTGCCGAGGAGTGGTCGTGCCACTGGGCGGTGCCGACAGGTCGCCCAAAAGTTCACTGGCGTTATGGTCTCGTGCGCCCAGGCATACTCCCAGAGCTTTCACCACACCCGTTCCGCCAATGACGTAGTCCTCATCCGGTGCAAGCTCGTCCTCCTCATCATAAGCTTCGTCGCCAATGCCATTGCCGACAATATGCTGTAGAGCCTCAGGTACCGGAACATCTGCCCCTCCAGCGTCTGCGTCTCTAGGGCCGGTGAGCTCCTCTGCGATGGCACCTCGTTCAAGATTTCGAAGGGAGTAAGCTACGATCTGGGATGCTAGGGCTTTCACGACTTCGTTGTTTTCGACGCTGGGGACTTCGATGTCGACTGCAATGATCGTCCGAGATACCCGAACGGCTGCCATCAAGGACGCATAGACTGCACACGCTTCTTCCTGGCTACGAGGGTCATTCGCGGAGGCAAGCGTGCTCACGGAGGGATTCTCCAGAATATTCAGGTGGCATAAACTGGGGCTCTCGGGAAGGACTTCGGCAAGGGCAATGACATGATCCGCATTGAGATTGACGTTTGCAAGATGTATGCGCTTCAAGGAAGTCATCTTCGGCAGAAACCGTCTGAATATCGCCAGTGCGTCCGGCTGCGTAGAGAAAAGCCCTGGGTTGTGCGAGAAATCGATGAAGCGCAGGTTCGACAGGCGCGTCAATCCTTGGAATAGCGGGTAAAGCACAGAAGGTGTCAAAGAGCAGTCCGCTAAGCTTAGCGCATAGAGCGGATGATCTTTCTTAAACGCAGATGTAAGCAAGTCGAGATGGTCCTGGATAGGATTACCACCCAGGTCAAGGCCTTCACACTTGCCAGCCTTGAAATACCGAACGACGTGTTCCAATCCCTCTTTCGTCAAGCCATTGTTGGCGAAGCCAAACCTCCTCAAGCCAACAGCGATGGCAGCATCGCAGATCTTGCCCACTTCATCTGTCGCGGCTTTGCATTCACTGAGCAATAATTCTTCAAGATGGCCACCCTCAAAGCGCTCTGCCAGACACTTGGCGAATATTGTGGAAATCTCAGATGTAGATGGACGTCCAGACTCCGTCCCCGGTGTTGTTCTCGGAAACGGAATGCCCGACAGGTCAATAGCCTTCAAAGACTTCGAAAGGTGTATGAACAGGCAAATATGACGCCACCCCTCGGGGCCAATTTGTGGATTATCTTTCAGCGATAACTTCTCGACCACACTGACCCTTTCTTTGCTCTCGGGCCATTTCGATTTGGATTTGCTGGGTCGCCCACGCCTATGCTGCATCTGTTCAACGGTTTTTGTCGAGAGAAGTGCAGATAGGATAGCACGTGTCGATGCGTCCGTCAGACCGCAGTTTTCGAGTATCAGTTTACGAACGGGCACGACTGCTAGCCAGTCACAGAACGTTGCGATGTCCTGAGAAGTCATAGGAAAATCCTTAAGTTCGAGCACGGCCACGGTCCCCGGAGACTCGGCCAATGTAGAAGAGGGAGAGGCAATCTCATCGACTATCCTTTTCAGAGCGGGGGTTTCACGCAACTGACAGCAGCGCCGGTATATACGCACGGGATCGGTTGTCGGTTGAGACTGCGCGGCAGATGTGCTCCGGGGGTCAACATCTTCAGCGTTCAATTGTAGAGGCACTGAACCGTTTATCACGGCTTGCCTCCGTTTTCTGTCCCTGCGCTCTCGCCTTTCCTCTTCGGAACGTCTTTTCTTTTCCTGTTTTCTCGAGGGCTCTCTGGCCTCGCTGTCAGCCGCCTTGGACTCGCTTGATGCTGCAGGATCCGATGGAGCAGCGCCCTTTTCAGCGGTCTCAGCGTATTCATGTTTCTCTTTCTCAGCCACTGCCGTCTGAGGAGATTTCAGCGCGGTTGCTTCACTCTTATCCTTAGACTTTTGGCTTGCTTTTTTGGTCCTTGAAGGGCTTGGGTGGCTCGGGTTGAATACATGTCGCCCATTGTTCGGAGAGACATCTTCATCTTCAGATTCCCGGCGTGATATCCCGGCGATCTCAACATCCACACAGAACGCAACACGACGCAGTTTCCTTTGATCTAAGTCGGGAATTTTACACCGGTCTCGATTCTGATCAACGTTCATCACGCGACGTTCGCAGATGGCCCCATTTGCCGGGGGCTTGCCTAGCCCGCCCGAGCCGGACGAGAGCTTGCGGAACGCACTTTGGAGAAACGAAGGTCCCTTGGGAGACGTCGACGTAAATTGATTGTTCTCGTCTTTCCTTTCCTCCTCTTTTTCTCTAGGTGAATATGCCGCGCCAAATGGATTGGGCACGTCAAGTTTCGACGACGGTGACGGTGACGTTACCTTCGGGCTCGGCTGGTTGCCCTTGCCAGCCGGTTGCGACGGAGGCGTAGATCCAGACGAGAACTTGGAGCTGAGGTTTGAAATCCAGGAGTTCCGTCTCATCGAAATCGGCTTGGTCCCAGTCTTCTGGGATGTGTGATCATGGGCCTTCGGCTCCCCTGCAACATGGGCACCCCCGTCGTGTGCGTTCTCTTTGAGTTCTGGAGGAGGACCGGAAGATACGGGTGTGGGAATAGGACGAGGAGGAACATTATCATCGGAGGGAACGTTCTTGTCTGATGCAGATGGTTGTCGCTTTGGCGCGGCTGCTGCGGGATCCACATCGACGCCCGACTTCTCGCTGTTCATGGACGAAACCGACTTTGAACGACAGGGATAATCTAAAACCAAGACTCTATCAGCTTCATGTCCGTAATTGTCTCAACACAGCCCCAGTATCTGCTGCTGCCTCCCGAGGGCTGGGCCACTCACCTTTCTGGGAATGGTGAAGCCAGCTCACGTCCACAGTTTCCACGCTCTCCTTCGTGGGTACTTGTAATTGCAACTCATTCATTATAACGGGAAGATAAGTATGAGGGATAAATGCGATTGATGATCTCAAGGTCTCTATGATTGGACCGACGATGTGGTGGTGTGCTGGTGGTTGATCCGCGGGGTTTTAGATGGAACAGCGCATAGTCGACCTCGCAGTCCACGGTGAACAGAGTATCAGTCGGGGGATTTGAGGCGTAAGGAATACCAGGATATTGATATAGAGTCCAAATTGGGCGACGAAGTAAAAGTTTTAGTAGATACGGCGATCGTGTTCCATAGTCGCGGGATGGCGGAGGAGAGTAGACATGATGGAGAGTGAATGCGAAGAGGTAATATACAGGTAGATGCAGTATACAATCAGAAAAACAAATAGGGGGAGATGGAGCAAGATAAAGAATCAGGGAAAGAAAAGAAGAAAAAGTCAAACAGAGAAGACAAAGTCAGAAGAGCTGATATCGCAGGCGATAGTCTACTGACAAGACGAACTCAGTCGCAGTGGGTCCGGACGGCGGGGGAGACCAGAAGCGCAGGTAAGTAGGCCGGTGTTATACGGAGTACTACGTACCCCGTAGTTATAAGAGTAGCGGGTTTACAGAGTAGAGTATAGCTCCTTGGAGGCGTTGCTGTCCAAGCATGCAATTGGGCTGCTACATTGCCACCGCTGCAGACACAGTTCTCACGCGACCGGTAATACAGCGTAAGATTACAGAAACGTTGATGTGCGCTAAAGCAGCGATGCCCCACTTAGCTTATTCACTTGGCCCATCACGTGTGCATGATTCCGTGGATCAGTTGCTCTAAGCAAATACTCTGTAGATATTACAGCGTGTTTAGTCTGTACGGAATGCACAATTCTTCAGGGATCTCGGTACTTTGGAGTGGTAGCACATTCTTCCTACAGAGTACTTGTACTCTGTATAGCCACTACTGCACCTTTGCTTTGTGCGTGACTCTGCTGATACATACTGATATCTAGACCAGTCGTTGAATACTGGTTCCGCATCGCCGTGGATTGGTTCGGTCAGCCCCGCAATCCCAGTACAGAGTATTATTACCGCCTGTGACCACTGGCTAGGGTTGCAACCAGATCCCCTTTTTGCCATGACATCACTGCTCTCTGGCTCTGTTATGGAGTCATAGGATAGCATATAGTACTATACAATACTATACAGAGTACGGAGTACTAACGTAGTATACTGTCATCATGAACAGTCTCTCTTATTTACTTTCTTTCTTGGGAAAAGCAATGCCTCGGTATGATAATACGTGCAATGTCGTACCTTATAACGGCGGAATCTTCGGCTCGCTCGATATATTCCCTATTTGCCGTCTCCCGGTCCCGAAGTATTCTTCTCAATTCCTCCTCCTACCCTACTCCCACCCATCCATACTCCGGAGTATTACACACCCCTTGATGTGCTGTCTCTCTCCTCGCGGTACTCCGTACCTGGAATCCTGCAGAAAACGATACGGCCAGACCCGTAGAAGTCGACTCAGCTGAAAGCCTCCTTCATCATTGTACATCGGCATCCAATCCAACCCATGCCGATATTTATGGTTGGTATTAAGGCCTAACTGAACGGCATGCATGCAATGACGTCCATTTTCTCGGTTCTTGCTTGGTTTCATCTCATCTCTCTTTTCTTGGTACTTGCTCCGGGGGTAATACAAATGCATACAGTAGTACTCTGTACTCCGATTTCAACATCCGGAACTCAGTCAGTGGTGCTTAGGCTCAGCCCATAACCTGGACATGTAATTTCAGAGTATGGATTTGGACCTTTCACATAATGTAATGTATCGTTTTTTGGTGCTTGAGGATGTTCGGCAAATGGCTCGCTCTCCTTCAGATCAAATGGACTTGGCAGAATTTCTGACATTGATCTCGCCATATGTGCATATCGGTCATTCTTCCCGTCGTTGTCCACGGAGTGAAATTGGTATTAAATGCCTTTTGGTTTTGCCGTTTAGGGCAACAAGCTTCGACTCAGGTGTCATGTGACCATAGAAATGATTATTATTATTATTAATTTTATCTTTTCTTTTCTACCGCAATCTGTTAGGGTTAAGGTAGGGCTGGTATCAACCAATCTACGCCAGAGTCCCGAACCAGATTCATCTTGGCCTTGGCTTGTTCGAATTAAATCCCTTCTGAAACTCCCAGATAATAACGTGGTATCAACTAATCCATCCTTCAGGCTACAGGACATCAAAAAATACAGAGAATAAAAAATAAACCCCGGTTGGCAAACAGGTAAGGCAAAAAAAATAAAAATAAAAAGACCTTATGTTCCCCCTATGACATTTTGTGAGAGAAAAGTAAACTTTTTTTTCAGTTCGACTATCGCGCCCAATTTACATTCAGTACGACTCGTAACCTTTCGCATCGTTAAGACATGTCATTCAAGCAGCAAGCTCGCGGATCTTGCGCTCAACACGAGCCTTCTTCTCCTCATGGGGCAGCTTGGGAGTTTGGTACTTCTTGCTCTCAGCCTTCCACTCTTCCTTGCTCTTCTTGGGGCCAGCATCCTCGTCCTTCTTAAACGGGTCTTCGCGGATGGCCTTGTGGGCCTCCTGGTAGATCTCCTCAATCTCACCAGCGTCGATCTCGTTCTCGATGTACTTCTTGAACTGAGACTGGTAGCGCTCTTCATCATCATCGGCAAGACCCTCCATGTACTCAGCGACGTGGCCACCAAGGATGTACTTGCGGAGAGTCTCGGCGTCGAGCTCCTCGCCCTCAATGTCGTAACCGGGGAAGCGGTTCTCGGAGTGGGGGATGTAGATACCACCGTCCGAAGCACCCTTCATGGCACTGAAGACACGGTTACCGGTGGAGGTGCGGACAAGACCAACATCGAGGAAAGCCTTGAAGGGGCGGCGGGATCCCTCGTCGGTCTCGATGGCCTCAGTAAGCTGGTACTCACCGTCGGCCTCCTCGACACCAGTGAAGTCCTCGTCGAGACCGAGCTTCTTGAGAGTACGGCGGGCGAGGAGCAGACCGGTGGCGTAGGCGGCGGCATAGTTGGTCAACCCCTGGGTGACACCGTAACGCTTCAGCTCGTGGGAGTAAGCCGAGGCGAAGACCTTGTCGCCCGAGATCTCAGAGTAGACGATCTGAGTGATGACGTCGCGGTTGGTGAAGCGGACGACCAGGCGATACTTGGGCGCATTGTACTTGTTCTTGGCCTGGGTGATCAGGCGCTTACGGGCATAGTAGTCGGTCTTACCCTCACGGCGACGGCGGTACTTAGTCTGGTAGCGGCTAGAATATACCCGTCAGCATCGTCGCCTCTTTTTTCTATTTTTTCTTATTTCTATCAAACTTACCTGAAGTAGGGGCTGCTCTTGACTTGCTTGGAGAAGACCTGCAATTTTTCACACAAACCGAGTCAGCAATTTGCGCTTCAGAATGTCCGTCCGAAGCATCTTGCAAAGACCCGTCTCTGGCTCCCTCAGAACAGGACACCAGAAATAAAACCACAAAGCAGTCTTTGACACTGTTGGACATATGAAATCTCATCCATTTGCAATGGAAATAAGACTCACCATCTTGACGGTTGTCGGGGTATAGAGACCGTGTGTCGACGTTGGCTGCAGAAGAGAAAAAAGAGACAGTCGAGAAAATTCGTGGGCGGACTTTGTGGGGGACTTCGCTTAGCGCTGGACTGCATCCTGGCGCGGAACTGGGGTCGGCGACGAGCGGCGGGCAGAAGAACATCGGGATGCCACCAGGATTACATCGTGGACTTGTTCCTGCAAGAAGAGAGCAGTAATGGGCAGAAATTATTCTGGATTTTATACAGCTCGGAAATTGTCTCATGGATATCTACCTGGCAAAAATAAAGATAGAAAGTAAAAATCAGAAAATAAAGTGATATGCTCGCGGAATCACAGCTTTGCCTTGTCTTGACTCTCCAGCAATTCAAGACCAGTAATCTTTTCCAACTCCCAGACTGCATCTTGTGTCTTTCCTAGAGTGACCTTGATAGTTCGCATCCCGGCCTTTTTGGCGAATTTCAGATTCTCCCCAATGTCATCGAGGAAGACGATATCTGAAGCAGCAACCCCACCAATACCCCTCTGCTTCGCCAATGCATCCATTTCCTGCCAAGCAGCTTCATAGATCTTTGGATCTGGCTTCCTTAGACCGGTATGTGCTGACGAAATAAAGAAGTCGAATTGCGACTTCAGCCCAATCGCATCCTCGCTGTACGGATGCCCGTTCGGAAAGATAACCGTATTAGACAAGGCCCCGATAATGAATTTCCCCGAATCTTTCAACTTCTTTAACACAGGAAACATGTAAGGATCCGGTGCGCGAGATATCCGCATCATCTCCCAGAAAAGCCACTCCCCGTCGACCTCTGGCACCGGCGGCAGCATGGTTGGAACATTGGATGCCGGCTTCTGTTGGCGCTGTCTCTCGTTGAACTGCTGCCACAGATTTGGATCGCGTAGGTCCTTGTTGAACTTCGCGAAGAAGTCGGCGTCCATCTTGATCTCACCGCACTCTAGCTTATGCCAGCTGCCGTGAGGCGATGTTCTGGAGATGCTGAAATTCACCCATCCTGGTGGGATGTTCTGCGAAAGCTCATAATTCAAGATAGCTTGAAATGGGGAAACAACCTGGATAAAGCATCAATCAGTTGAATATCCTTTTTGGTTGTCCCTGTCCATTGAATGCTTACACAGACGCCCCCGATATCAAAGAGCAGGCCCACGGGCTGTTTGTTCTCTGCCATAGTAGTGGTATGGCACAGATCAACACCTAATGATATGGATCCAATAACGCAGGCAGTCTATTCAATATTCCAGATCGATGGTATGGTTCAGATATGTAGTGGTGATTGCTGGTTATTCTGCGAAGGGTCAGATACTCGGTCTATCAAATTGCCGAGGTTAGATATCGTCGATTCTAGAGTATATCTGGAGGTGTACTTGGAACTCTCCCAGCTTAACCGAAGAGGACTACTTCCCTAGAATCAACGACAAGAAGAAGGGCATACCCAACCTACCCCTTCCGAAGAGCAACTATTCATAAGCCCCTTCAGGGAAGAAGACGTCTCTCACTTCAGTCACTCGTCGGCATCTCGCAGTGATATCACGTGATATTCCTTTATCGATAAGAGAACCACGACGCGCCAAATGATACCGCCGACACAATACACCAAACCACGCTGAAGACAATCCCCAGAAAAGACAGAGTAGGCGAGATGGGGCCATGGATTCGTCGCGCACAATTTCCGAGCTGAAGTCGTCCTTCATCCGGACGCAGGTGCGAATTCTATCAGAGAGTCTAGAGCCACCGGAAGATTGGCGGGATTATGCGGTGGGATCTGAAGAGGACGATTTGAGCGACAAGGTGGTGGAGGATGTGCTGCAGAAACGTGCGACTGACTAAGTGTTTCCTTCAGCTGTTTACAAATTTTGATGTTTTCCAGACTAACTCAACCAAGTGAACGCAACATTGAAGCAGCATAATCGCATCGTCTACTCTTCTCAGGCCATCCACCATGTCGCGCAGCAGGTTGCAAGTCTTTACTGGTCCACCGTCAGCCAAGAGACTGGCGGCTTGGGATCGTACAAGGAAGGCGTTGAAAGAACGGTGGACCTATCAAATAGCTTGTAGGCCTTCCAATGTCCAGAGCTCAACCAATCATAATGACTAATACTTCTTACCCGTGACTTTTAGGAATATATCGAAGTTAACTATGGAGCTCGAATATCCATCTGTAAGCGAGCAAGAACGTTCGAGGTTCGACTCAACGATAGCCTTCTTTTCTTTGAGCCCACGTGAACTAACGACTGCATATAGATACCAACAACTACGAGACCGACTTGTCGAATTGGATGACCGGCGACAGCAAAGGCGACGACGTCTTGATCAGTTACGGCAGCTGCAACGCCTTCTAGAACCATTTTCGGAACCGCAACAGAGTATACAGCCGAACCTCATCACTCGAGACGGAGAATTGGCCCAGGAACTGGAGAAGATGAGAATGCTAGTTGCTCGAGTTGGGGGCCGAATCGGCCAAAAGAAACAATCAGGCAATCAGTCAGAGGCTGAAATTCCCTCGTATCCAGTTTGGTCTGACCAGAAGCTGGCGGCGCTGTTTGATATGGATTCGTAAGGTAGGAGCATGGTGCTTTGTACATTTTCCCAGTTGAGCTGCGGTCTACACACAGATATACTGCACCCGATGGTACCTCAATTAATTTAGTTCTCAGCATGTTATTAAATCAAAGTAGCTTAAGAGTGCAAGGGGTAAAAAGAGGGCCCTAGTTGACTGCAGCTGCACTCACTGCAGAAACCAGTAGCAGTGACTGAAGAGCAAAGAGGCAAAACCACACCAATTTCTGATTCACAAACAAAAGAAAACAAACAGTAATTTGGGTTCCTATGCTCTTTTCCTTCTCTTTCTCTCTTCCTTCCTCCTCACAATCCATAACCATCCCACCTATCACCATGGAGAGCAACAGTCCTCCCCTCACCGCCTCAGTCACGGGATCTCACGGCCAGGGTTCTGCTTCTGTTCACCGCCTACTTTCCCCTTCAAGCTCCGCCTGTGCCTCGACTTCACTTTCTTCTCCATGTCCTTCACCTTCGCCTGCCCCTCATACTCGTCCTCGATCTTCTTCTCTTTCTCGTGTGGACACATATTTACTTACCAGTTCTAACCGCCCACAATTTCCAATTCCCGATCTCCCGTCTCAGAGACTGCGTGAACAGGCTTCCGTTCCTGAAACTCCTCCAACGCGTCCTGAGAGCTCTCTCTCTCGCGTACGCCCTTTTCCAGATCGTTTCACTACCATCCCAAGGGGTGACATCATCATCGACGAGTCTGATCCTTCGCGTCCTGGCCCGAGACGTGGGCACCGTCGTCGTTCAACACACGTGACCCCCGCTGATCTCGAGAGCTTCCGAAGAGAGGTGCTGGGAATCGAAACGCCTCCTTCCATCGTACCGGAGGAAGAGAACCCATCCCGGCCGATCCAGAATCCCTCGTCGGACCCTCAATTCGAGCAGCTGAACGAAGCTTTTGCGAGTGCCACCATGTCGTTGAACAGCGGTAGTGGCATGTCCGGTAGCAACTCCGGATCAAGCGTGTTCTCGGGCTACGTCGACAATTCGAGCGTCCCTCGCCCGCCCATGTCTCCGGCTCTGTCTCACACGTCTAGCCAAGCAAATGGAAGTGCCATGCCTGGCATGAATGGCAATGTTCCTATGAATGCTGGCCACCAAATGGACCTCCAGCACTTGTACGATATGGTTCTCGAGTTGAGTGATGTCTTGAAGAATAACCGAGAAATGACCAAGAACATTGTTTCGAGTGCGGAAGATCTCATGGTATGTGAAGGCTAGGCTCGTTGCTCTCCGATCGGTGGATTGGGCTAACAGGATCGTAGAATCGTTCTGCTGCCGATGGTACAACCCCCAACGCTCAACAGGTCAGCACTGAGGTCAACGGTGAGTCGTTTCCATGGAATTAAAGTTTATGTCCGACCGAGAAGAGGCTGAACATAAAGTAGCTGCGCGTGTTGCGGACCTCGAGCTTGCTCTTGCCAAAGAGAAACGTGCGGTCGAGATTTTGAAACATGAACAAGTCGAAAATACCAAATTGATTGGTGAATACGAGGCCGCTGTCGGCAGCATGGTGGAACAAATTCGCAACTACTGCCAAAACAACAACATGCATTATCTGGCACAGAAGCGTACTTACAACAATCTACTTCAGGCTGAACGTGACGCTCATCTTGAGAGTCGCCTGGACCGCGATTTCTGGCATGCCCAGACCATCAAATGCTCTGAAATGATCCGTACTGCGTACCGCCTTCGTTGCGAGGAGGAGGACGTCCCTATTCGTGTAGTGGCCGGCCTCCAGAACGAGGTTCGTGCTTACCGCCAGGCGTTGGGTATGGAGCCCGAAAAGCCTGAAGAAGAATATGGATGGGAGATTCTCAAGGACGTCCCGCCTAGCCCTGAATAAAAGGAACAGTGGGACCGTATTCTACGATCATGATGCATGAGCGTCCACGAGCAACGAAAAAGTCTCTTTAGTTTCTGGGCAGGGGCGTTTTTGAGCGGATTTCTCTTTGGTAACTTCGAATTTTCCTGATGAAGATACCCGATGTCTACGACGTTTAGTGTATGATAGTTATAATTGACCCTTTGCTAGCGCAGAGACTCTAGAAGTCTGAGATCTCGGCTGTCTGGATTGCCGGCTGCGGCCTGGAATGTCCTTGGGATAGTCCGGATATCCGGAACACATTTTTGTGATCTGGAATATCCTTGGACAGTCTGGATGTCCGGAATGCTGGCTGCGACCTGGAAGGCCTTGGACTTGGATATCCGGGTGTCTCTATTCTCTTTTGCTTGGGTCAAATTTCATTCCTTTTTGCCGACTGCTAACAGCGCGGGATGTTTTACTACGTACTACTGCAAAGCTAATAATGGGATAAGGCTTGAGGCCAGTCTGACCCTGGGCTCGAAAATTTTACGGACTATACATGCCATTAGTGCTGTGAGATCTTTCCTGCAACATGTACACTAACCAGGACAGGTGAGTTAGGCAGACAGTAGAATAGGCCCTCGAGGGTTATTCCATAGGAATCATTCGACATGAAAAACTTCATTCAGTACCTTCCACCATCCAGGTCCCTCTGAACTATTCACAGCACCAGGAATAGGACTTTCCTGGACCGAATCAATCAGCCACCACCGATCACCAACCCACAGAAAGCAACTCCAGAAAAAGACCATAATAGAGAAAAACGAACCTGCATCTCATCCGTCAAAGTCCACCACTCTCTCACTTTTGGATTCTCGCTCATCCGCTCCATATCGCCGTCCCAGTCATCCCCGATATACTTGAACGTCGCGAAGAGCGTCCGGTCATTGTCGAAAAAGATAGAGTCTAAAGTCGGTGTTAGCATGCAGGTATAATCAGTGCCCTGTGGGCAGAAGAGTTGGAGCATGCGTACAATCACGAATATTGCATTCTTGGATCTGACGCAGGACTTCGGGCCAGACGGTTGCATGGCAAGCTTTGTAGGCGTCGATGGCGGCGGGTTTGAGGTGGACGATTTGGGCAATGCGGCGGGTTGGCATTTTCTTTTTGTTGATCTTTCTGTTTATTCCTTCAGCATCCTTTCTTTTTGGTCGGGTTTTATAGATGGAAAAAAAAGGGTCTTGGTGATGTGGTTTGTTATGTGATGAGTAGGGTTGTCGCAGTTGGTATATATTGTTTAATACTTTTTATCAAAAGGTAGCTTTATTATGATAATGAATGGTCTAGAGTAGAGAACTGGTTTGAAAAGTAAACACTGTATTTGAATCATTATCCCCTCATAAGGTCTATCCTCGCTTCGGGGTGCTTTAACCCGAGGCATACTGCTCCGTACATTGATGGACAACATGTAGCCCTGATTTCTACACGCAATTCCCTCATGCGCTATGCTCATGCACCATGCACGCTGTGTCCCAATTCTCCAATCTTGCGATGCAAGCTACTGTTATAGAAATACAGAAAGTCTTAGACGGCGGACATAAAGAAAAATGTATACTCTTAAAATGGTTCGTGACAACAAAGAAAACGCTAACTCCCATTTAATCATGACCGTAACAGCTGGTTTTTAGGCACAGGTCGAATCCAGGAGACTGCCACATTCCCTGCGATGCAGATAACCCCAATGATCCATAATGAACGCGCGTACCCGCTACCATTGTATCGGAAGATGATCGCAAAGATAATACCACCGAGGTTTCCCATTCCGCCAACAGTGCCAGAGACGATACCTAAACAAAAGACATATGTTAGTCATTTTCGATTATGGATACGTAGGTTTGTACCCGGGGCTCTTACCATTCGCAAACGGATGAACGTGCGGCACCAAAGCGAAATTGGCCCCGTTGCAAGCCTCTAGGAAAAAAGCCAAACCAGCCGTAAGCCCAAACATGGTAGACTGATCTTTTGGATCCGAAAGCCCTATCGCGAGCTGAAACGCGCCCATAACAATGGCAAGGAACAAAAGGAGGATCTTCTTCGACCACACCGAGTCTGTATACCGATACACGACGTCCGCAAGGAACCCACCCGCCGGCCGGCAGACGATATTCAGCAAACCGAACATAGCTGCCCATTGCCCGGTCCGTGTTTGGCCCATGCCGGGGAAGTTCTCCGCATAGTAGTTGCCCAGAATTGAGTTGATGGAGAGTTCAGATCCGAAGGAGCAGGCGTATGGAATGGCGACTGCCATGGTAGACGGGCTAAACATGATCCTCAAGGCATCGTTGAAGGATGGAGAGGCTGGTGCTGAAGTATCAGTCTTGAAGACGGTACCGACTTGGCCAGCCGTCATTTGAGCTTCGTGATCAGTAGTAACGGGGGCCTCTAAATCTTTCTTTTCCACATCTGCCACGACTTGGCTGACGGAGGCTGCGCCGGATGGACGGCTGGATGGGTCCCCCGACGTAATATCGATGATATTCGCGTCATTGTTCTCTTTCATCCAGATGTGGCGCTCGGACCATTTGCCTGTTGGGGTGTCTTCGCAGGTGAATAGCATGCACAATGCCAGAAAGACGATGATGATGAATGGAATCACATAGGCAACGCGCCATGCCTTGTGTGGCGTAAGGCCTTGAGATCGGACGAGGGAGTCATAGATGGCGGGCATGACAAAGCTGATAGATATCAGTATAGAACCCCTACAGTAGATGAGAACGTAACGCACTATGTTATCCCACCACCGGAATTTCCCCAACCGCCAGACAGGGAATTGGCAGTCCCAACAATCTTCTTGTCAAAGAATCCAGTACACCAGACCTGACACGGTACAAAAGTGCCTCCCAGAATACCGACGAAGAACCGCAGTGCAATCAGACCTTGGGGGCTGGTTACCAGACCAGCCATGGCAGTGGGAATTGAACCACATAGCAGGAGACCGACAAAGACCAGGCGAGGGCCAAAACGGTCACAAAGCGGTCCGGCAATGAACCTAACCAACAGCCTGGAAATTCAGTCAGTTACTCGCACCCATGGCCTGGTTCTCTTTCCCCCCTCTGGCTATTCTTACGTGGCTAGAAGGGCGATAATATTCGAGTTTGCGATCTGCTGCTGGCTCATGTTCAGGTCTTGCCGAATAGTAGCAGTCAACTATAGCATTCTCACAGTAAGCATACGACCTCTGCTTTAGTTTTTCTAGGGGATATGGCGACGGAGACGTACCAAAGGCGGAAATGCATACCACGAGAGGAACGCAACCATAAAGCCAAGCCACGAGAAAGTGAACACTCGCCCATATTTGTCGAAGGGGTTGAGCACCGGTATCGACAGCGCTTTCCGATTGCTGGTGTTGATCTCCGGGGATATGAATAGCAGTTTTACAAAGCCCATTGCCTTCGCTCGCCTCTTATGCTGATAGTTGTGTGTATATGGGAGGAGATCAGTAAGGTATATGGTATAGTTTGAGATAAGTATTCAAGAACCAGTCACTATTGATGCTTCAAATAAATGATAATGTAGAGCAGATATTCTGGGGGGGAGACACGATCAGGACAATGGCAAATCCTCCCTATATAACAGGGTAGAAGTGAGCAAATCGTCCGAGAACGAAGCATCAAGAGATGACCAAGCAATATGGATAGTTATGTTATGATCCACACTGGCAGAGTAGCTATCTTGAACAGAAGAAATTACGGCAGAAAACGGGTCCCAGTATCTGGGACAATTAGCCCTTGCAAGAATCGACTCATTCATCGCTTATGGGAATTCGTAGCAGAAAGGCGAACACAAGGTCTCTGATCCCGAGTATCTCCTGATTAGATCTGGGGCAACGTATTGAGACTTGACAAACAAAGTCCCCAGGATTGGATCATAACAGGGCAAGCCCAGCCCAGACCAGATTGCCTGCTTTGTCTGTGTACCAGTAATACGATATTCCGGGGAAGACCGTATCGCACACAGATAAGAATGATTTTCCAAACCACAGTGACATTCATGTTAGCCACACCAAAGCAATCAATCCAGAGCCTTGTCGTTGAAAATAGCCCTCGCAAGGCGTCATGATAAGATCCCGGTGCTTCATTGGGCCTGGGATGGGCAAGCGTAGGTAAAATCAGCAATCTGACCTCCGCGGAGATACTATGAGTAGGACAGGCAGTGGCGACAATTTATACCCTGAGATGGATCTGCCGACTAACAGTCAGCGAGATAACGTTCTGCTCCACAGCATATCCTTGGCGAGGATGGACGAAAAGAAGATAGGAAGCTGGGGTAGGTGAGATACGGGGAGATACGGGCGGTGGGCCAATCAGAGATTAGGTGGCACGTGATTATAGCTACCCTAAGACCCGAGGTCTTACGCCTGGGATAACATACTAAGATATGCCAATGCTTTCATAACAACTATTGTCTTCCCTTATGCTATATATACATGATGTAGTCCAGAAGCAAGGCGCTCATATGGCTAGCTTCAATCTCGTAAACCGTATTCTCCAGATATCACCAGTCAATCACCTTGGTCTGGACAGCCTTTCGGTGCCCACTGCCGTCAATTGCGTCCGCCTTCTTCCCACGCATGCCCTTATATTTCTTGTCAACTTTTTGGAATGGATCAACCGATTCCTCTTTCTTCACCCTCCTCTTTTGTGTGCCCAGCAAAGCGTCCAGCTCTTCGACAGGGGGAAGTTTCAAATAGATCCAACCATCCAACCGCTCTTCAGCCGGGAAAGTAGCAATGTTCATGGCTTCGTCATTTGAACAACGTCCTGCCTGTTCCCCATTAAGGTCAAAATTGCGTTTATGGTTAGGACATGAAACCCAGTAGTTGCCCGCGTCGTCGTCACCGATTAGGCCATCAGAAAGGACAAAAGCGCGTTTGTGAGGACACATCTGCTGCGTCGCGTAGTATTTCCCCTTGATCTTGAAAATAGCCAATTGGGTGTCTCCGCGTTTCACGTTTGCAGACGAGATCTGGGGGTGTTCGTCGGAGAAGTAATCGGCCTTCAGGATGGGTTGCCATGACTTTCTGGACCACTTGTGTCCTTTGAAGTCCTCTGTGGCAGATTCCTTGGGCCAGTAAGCAGGCCGTTTCTGCCCACGCTCCTTGACCACTTCGACTGTGTCGACAGCTTCGTCTGTATTGGAAAACTGCTGGAAGAACTTTCGTCTTTCCGGGTCCTTAACAGTTTCTGTCCATTCGCAAAAGTAGCTGTCTACCAGCTCTTGCATTTGCTGCTCGAGTTCGGCACCAATCCCTAATTTGTCATCTAGAATCACTTCTCGTAAGTAGTTGATTCCACCTGGCAGGTTTTCAATCCATCTGGCTGTCCGTTGAAGCTTATCCGCAGTTCTGATATAGAACACGAGATAACGGTCAATTACAGACATAACCTGTTCCGGCGGTATGTCTTTTGCGAGCAACTCAGAATGGCGAGGCTTCGCACCTCCATTTCCGCCCACAAAGATATTGAAGCCTTTTTCGGTTGCAATCAAGCCAAAACTGATGATGATTAGCACGTTTCAATACTGAAAAAAGGGTATTTTGCCTTAAACTTACTCTTTGTTCTGTGCCTCGGCGCATTCTCGTACGCATCCAGAGACAGCGCCCTTGAGCTTGTGAGGTGACCGGAGACTCTTATAGCGCTCCTCTAATCGAATCGCCATTCCAACACTATCACCGATACCAAAGCGGCACCACGTCGTCCCGACGCAACTCTAGATGATACGATTAGTTCCGCCTCTATAAAGAGGAAAATAGGAAACCATACCTTGACTGTTCGGAGAGACTTAGCATAGGCATGCCCACTCTCCATACCAGCATCAACCAATGCTGTCCAAATCTCAAGAAGATCTTGTTTCTTAGCACCAAACATATCGATTCTTTGAGCGCCAGTAATTTTGCAATACAGTCCGTATTTTTTGGCTACTTGGCCAATCGTTATCAGCTTATCCGGAGTGATCTCACCTCCGGGGACTCGTGGGACGACGGAAAATGTGCCATTTCTTTGGATATTGGCGAGGAATCGATCATTGGTTTCCTGTAAGTCATGGAGTTCCTTGTCCATAACGTGCTGATTGAACAAGCTGGAGAGAATCGATGCAATGGCCGGCTTGCATATCTCGCATCCAAGTGAGTTAGGGTTCTTTCCCACTGCCTTCATGACATCGACGAAAGTCCTCAGTTTCTTAATCGCTATTATATTATAGAGGTCGACTCGTGAATGAGGAATATGAATGCATACTGTACAAGGATCAGAGCATGCCACTGTTTAAAAAAATCACGGGTATCTTACAGTTGTTAGACACTTCCTGGCCCATATCCAGCATTGTCTTGTTAAAGATCGACTGGACCAAAGGCATGCAACCACCACAGCCAGTTCCGGCTTTGGTACATGATTTGACTTCATTTATGGACTTGCATGTGCCATTTTTGACGTTCGAAGCAACATCACCTTTGGTGACATTATGGCACGAACAAATTTGAGTAGTGTCATCTCTGCAGATTCATTTGCAGTTAGTCATAGCCAGAGTCGGGGGATCAGTATAACTCACAGGTCGTCTGCATTTTCATCTCCATCATTTTGGGATCCAAGTATGAATTGACTGGGAGGTACTTCCAGCAACTTTTGGGTCTTCGCCATTTGGTTCATCTTGAGATAGTCCTTTGTATCCCCAATCATCATACCTCCAAGCAAGTATTTTCCATCCAGTGTAAACAGAAATTTTTTATAGACCCCTCCAAATGGATCCTTGTAGGTGAGAGCCTTTACTGGTGGCTCCTTTGCATCTTCATTATTGGATGGTCGCTGGCCTGGAAGGAACTTCGGACCATCTCTATCTGCAAAGAAGTCACCAAAACTGGCCACATCCACACCTAATAGCTTCAGCTTGGTGCTCAAATCAGGTCGTTGAAAGGCTTTTGGCTCTTTGTCAGGGTTCGTCAGATTGAATGCCAGAACATCGGCCATTTCGATACCGGGCGCAATAATGCCAAATGTTTGGTTCTCCCAGCTGGCACATTCCCCAACGGCATAGATATCGGGGACTGATGTTTGTAATCTGAGATGAGTTAGAAGACGACAAGAAGCTTCCCACTACCACAAAGCATAATACTAATTACCTCTCGTTGACAGCAAATCCACCTCTTTCGGCACGCCGAATACCGGCAGAAGACCCTAATTCATCTCGTGGCCTTATACCAATCTAGAAAGCACATTAGTGAGAAAATGGCATCAAGCGATGATGGGCAAGCGTACAGCAAAGCAGATGCACGAGCAACAGATCTCTTCCCCGTCCTCGAAAAGAATTCCAGTCACATTGTTATCGTCATCCGTCTTAATAACTGCCACACGCTTTTCGTGCATGACTTCTAACCCGAGCTCTCTAATCTTCCTGGTTACCAAAGTACCTGCGTCGCCATCGAGCTGTCGTGCCAGAACCCATTTGTTGCGGTCGACGAGTGTAACGCTCCCAAAGTCTTGTAGGTCTGTCATGGCCTTTGCAGCCTCCAGTCCTAGCAAACCTCCCCCAACTGTGACGCCCGTTTCACCTTTGTGTTCTGATGCGAATTTGATCAAGCGCTCCAGATCTGAGATGGTTCTGTAGACGAAGATCCCCTTGGCATCGTGGCCTGGGGTGCGCGTAGGGAGAACAGCATCGGAGCCGGTTGCAAGGACGAGGATATCGTAGGCTATCAGGTCACCTGTCGATGTATTGACTACCTTGTCTTCAGGGAAGATGTCGATGACTCTGGTGTTGAGATGGTGATCGAACGACCGGTCTGGGAATGAGCCGTACTGAATGGAAAGACTGTCAGCTCACTAATTAAATATCACTCCTATATGCTGGTTAAGCTTACCCATTCTTTGGGGTTGAGGTATAAGTTCTCTATTTGACGGTGCTCAAAGAAGGACGATAGACCGACGCGGTTGTAGGCGAGGTGAGGCTCTTCGCCGATGACGAGAATGTCAAACTGTCGTCGTCCTGCATCCTGCTTGATGATCTTTTCGCTAAAGACCACAATGACCGTTAGTCGTTCAAGTTCCCGTTTGTTTCAAGCTTGATGGAGGCCACATACATGAATGAAATCGCCACCATGCCCAGTCCGACAACCACGATCTTCTGTCGTCGGTTGACGCTGCGGCTGCTGGGCCGCTCTACAGGCCTGTTGGTATGAAATTCTTCCACATTAGAAGCATGATGGTTAATACCACCAGGGGCGGCTTCGCTTTTCCTCAGTCCATCTAAGATGGACATTCTGGCAATCGCAGGGCTAAAGGAATCTCGATCGATTTTGGAGAGCAGCGATCTGATACAGCCACACACTTGATACTTTTATTATTTCTACAAGGCCTTTCATTCTCATATATATCTATTATTATTACGCAGCATTTTTGCAGTTGTGCACCGAATATCAAGCTATGATGGTACCGAATCGACAAATGGCATTTCCTAATCAGCGGCCTCGCACGATCCGGACGAGAATACAGGAGCCCTACCAAGGGTGTGGATGCGTGTACACCATGCATATCGCAGTATCCACACTCCTTATCAGAGATCAACAGAGTGGCTGAGATGAGTTCCAGAATCACTCCGCGGAGATCCATCAAAGTAACTCCGTATGTGTCGGAACAAGAACTATCGGGACCGGCTTAGTGTTGGCCGGAAGATACGCAAAAATCTCGTCTCGTCTTCAGTTCTGGGGTAATGGCATCACCTCAGGAACCAATCCAGCAATCAGCATAATAATATCAATAAAGTTCGAATTTTATTCGTACCCGAAAAGTCCCGCATTCCCGCATTTCATGAATTAAGGATTCCGCGAATCCGGCCTTCGCTTTATTCTTTTTCCTGCATGATCCGTTCTTGCAAGCTTTCTGCGTTTTGCCAGGTCCCGATCGCTACTGCGATAACCGTGGCGTTTGGTTACGCTATCACAATGACCCACGAGCAGCCGTCAACGGTCCGCGGAAATCCAAAATATTATCATCAACGACGGTCTGCATAAGGGCGCATAGGAGTACGGGATAGTGCAAGGCATAAGATACACAGAGGATATACGATAGAAACCCCATGCCATTGAGCTTTTCCAAGTGTTTTGGCTCAGTTTGTGGGACATCAATCGTCACGCTAGGCCTGCTTGTTTACGCTACCAGCTCCAGTCACGGAACAGAGTATATTATGCCCTAGCTTTTTAGATGAGCAGCAACAACCTCTATCCACAATCCAGGGTCTAGCAGAATAACAGTACTTCACCATTGCACCGCACACGATGGCCACATCTACCCAAGTCCAGACGGTACCTTCTCCCGATATATACCAGCTAAGGGCTGGTCAGGTCACGGCCTACGGGTCATCCTCACCTGACTTGCCAGATATTCCCTTGCCTCCTCCCTCAAAAAATGACACTCAGGTTTTGAGTGTTGACAAAGGCACACCGGACGAACATGTTCCTCGAGATCCTCGTCTCATCAGATTGACGGGTGTTCATCCATTCAATGTCGAGCCTCCGCTCACAGACCTGTATAGAGATGGTATGTCTCATGTTTATTGAGCACTGGGGAATATAGTGTTATAAATTTTGCCTGACTACTCAAAGGCTTTTTGACATCACCGGAGCTTTTCTACGTTAGAAATCATGGGCCAGTGCCTCTCGTCCATGACGAAGATATTCCTAACTGGGAGATCACGGTCGAAGGGTCAGCATTACTTTTCGTTCCTTGGGTCTTGGGCACCAATAGCTAATGCAAGCCCGTCTAGTCTCGTGGAGAAACCCCTGACCCTGAACTTCCGGCAGATCTTACAACAATATGATCAATTCACGTCCCCTATCACCCTCGTCTGTGCAGGGAATCGACGTAAGGAACAGAACACAGTACGGAAATCAAAGGGCTTCTCATGGGGTCCTGCTGGGCTTTCAACAGCCCTTTTCACAGGTCCCATGATGGCGGATATTCTGAGAAGCGCAAGACCTGTCCGTAGAGCAAAGTATTTGTGCATGGAAGGAGCAGACAAATTGGCAAGTCCTTGACCCCGAGTTCTTATGTGAGAGGAAGCACCTGTTAACTTGGCTACAGCCTAATGGCCATTACGGAACATCCATAAAACTGAACTGGGCTATGGACCCCAACAGGGGAATAATGCTTGCTCATAAGATGAACGGAGAACCTTTGCGTCCAGACCACGGACGTCCCCTTAGAGCCGTTGTACCGGGTCAAATTGGAGGTCGAAGTGTCAAGTGGCTGAAGAGATTGATTCTAACCGACACCCCTAGTGAAAATTGGTACCATATTTATGACAATAGGGTATTACCGTAGGTCAATTACGTATTCGATATGGGATACTCAAAACTAACCATATCATAGGACGACGGTTTCCCCAGACGAGGCATCTAGTAACCCAAAATGGTGGCGAGACGACCGATATGCGATCTATGATCTCAATGTGAACTCTGCTGCCGTATACCCACAGCATAATGAAGAATTGAACGTCTCCTCGGCCGGACCTACGTACACTGCCAAGGGGTACGCATATGCAGGCGGTGGTCGAAGGATTACGAGGGTTGAAGTTTCCCTGAACAAAGGAAAATGTATGGATCTATAAGCCGCCACATGATTTTCCGTTTTCCAGATCCTAGGCTAATTTGTTCATTAGCATGGCGCTTGGCAAATATAGAATATGCCGAAGACAAATATCGGGACTTCGAAGGGGACCTATTCGGAGGAAAAGTCGACATGTACTGGCGTGAAAGCTGTTTCTGCTGGTGCTTCTGGTCTTTGGATATCCCGGTCTCCGATCTGGAGAACAGCGACGCGCTACTGGTTAGAGCAATTGATGAGGCTCTCAGCGCCCAACCTCGCGATATGTACTGGTCGGTATTGGGGATGATGAACAACCCGTGGTTCCGAGTCACTATCACAAGAGAAGATGGTGTCCTGAAGTTCGAGCACCCAACTCATCCGGTCATGGCTGGAGGCTGGATGGAACGCGTCAAGAAAGCTGGTGGTGACTTGACTAATGGCAATTGGGGAGAGCAGCTCAAAGGCGAGGAGCCAGCAGAGCCGACACCGGTTCAGGAGATTAATATGAAGAAGGACGGACTGAACAGGGAAATCAGTCTGCAAGGGCTTCAGAGTCACTGTGCTAAGGGGAAGCCTTGGTTTGTTATAGATGGCGAAGTGTATGATGGCACGGCCTTTTTGGAAGGCCATCCCGGGGGTGCTCAGAGTATCGTTTCGTCCGCTGGTTTGGACGTGTCGGATGAATTCCTCGAGATCCGTGAGCTCCCTACTATAAAAAAAAGCGAAACGCATTGTGTATCCCTGCTAACTGACACCTTGCAGACAGCGAGACAGCGAAGAAAATGATGCCCGACTACCATATTGGAACTCTGAACAAAGCGGATCTTGATGCTCTTAAGAACAACAGAGCCCCACAAGAAGAATCAAGTGAATCTCGTCCGGTATTCCTCCAAGCCCGCTCATGGACCAAAGCCAAGCTCTCGTCGATAAAAAAGGTGTCCTGTGATACACGCATCTTTACTCTCCAGCTAGAACATGAGGAACAGAAACTGGGCCTGCCCATCGGACAGCATTTCATGATTAGGACTATAGACCCCACAACTCACGGGACCATCATCCGGTCATATACACCGGTCTCGGAAGCCACTCAAAAAGGTACCGTGGAACTGCTCGTCAAAGTCTACTTTGCAACGCCTACCATTCCAGGTGGGAAAATGACTATGGCTCTTGAGCAACTTCCACTGGGATCAGCGATCGAATGCAAAGGGCCAACAGGCCGATTCGAATATCTCGGAAATGGCAACTTACTGATAAGCGGCAAGGGACAACATGTTCGCTCATTTAGAATGATCTGTGGGGGAACTGGTATCACACCGATTTTCCAGGTCCTGCGCGCAATTATGCAAGATGCCGCGGATCCGACGACTTGCGTCGTCCTTGACGGAAACAGACAGGAGGAGGATATCCTCTGTCGGTCCGAACTTGATGCGTATGCGGCGGTAGATAACCTGAAGTGTCAGGTCATTCACACTTTAAGTAGAGCGTCAGATGGGTGGAATGGTCGGCGGGGACGCATTTCGGAAGACCTTTTGAAGGAGTATGCGCCTCCTGACCAGGAGAGTATGGTGCTTCTCTGTGGGCCAGGGCCTATGGAGCAATTTGCCAAAAAGATCCTTTTGGCGATGGGCTGGGCAGAGTCAAATCTACACTTTTTCTGATTATCTCTCGAGGGGTAAACATGTAAATAGCGTAAGGAATCTGAAGGCTTCTCGCGCCTATATTGCTAGCGCTGCTTTGGTTTATATTGCCTCTTGTATACTTGGTCATTCTGCTTCTAACTTGCAATTGCTCCCACTCAAACAGAATATTGCCGTTTTTGCTAGTCATGTGCCTGGCTTAGACTGAGCTGGCTATAATCGAAGCCTTCTAGTTTGCAATGGACCTACTCCGTACTTGAGTTAATAGTTAATAGTACCTTGGATAGTTAAACAACCCTAGATGCTGAGTCAGCTCCTCCTATCAGATCCTATGAAGTGTTATCCCGAGGCACCTTTCGGCATCCTTCTGGTCTCTCTTTTCCCTGGGATAGATTTATGGTTGAGGATTCACCATAATTTTTCCTATCGATTACTAGTACTGCTGGAATAGTCATTCTTCTGCTTCTATCAACGGCCATGCTGCAAGCCCCGTCTTCCATGTTGCTTCGGGAATTCTCCACTACTGCCGCTAGACTCGCAACGCGCCCTCGCCCTCAGAGTTCCTTTTCCTTCCCTCATTCTACACACCTGCGTGGGCTCAGATCTCGTTACTCAACTGGTATGGCTCTCTAGATACAATTGGTTTCGTAATCATTAAGTGCTGACTGGGGACTTGTTCAGAAGCGGCTCCATCCATATCACCGCCTCAACCTCAGCCTCGCTCCCGCTTGCGCCGGTTCTTCGGTTTTGCTTCGATTGCAGTTGTCACCTTCGCAGCCGGCGTGTTATATCAGAATTTGCAAACCACTTATCGAATGATGGCGACTCCTATCCCTTCGGACGAGGAAACCCTCACCCTTTTCACCCCTCCCGATGCGCGGTCTCAGGAGATTGAGGACTATATTCGCAACCATCCTATTGCCGCCGCGCTACGTGAGGACCCGGCGTTCACCGAGGCCAGACCGCATCTAAAAATCCCCGAGTACATCCGCCATCGAAACCTCACTGCTGGAACCCTCGCGGGACCGAATAAGGTTGTTGTACCGCCATTTATCTTCAGCGAGGAAGGAGGCAAGAGCATGGTTTCGCTCTTTTACCTCGGCTCCGATGTTTCGGGGCATCCAGGAATTGTCCACGGAGGTCTACTTGCCACATTGTTGGATGAAGGTCTTGCGCGATGCTGCTTCCCCGCACTGCCGAACAAGGTGGGCGTGACGGCAAACCTGAATGTTGATTACCGGCGACCCGCGATGACCGATACTTATGCTGTGTTGAGGGCGGAAACTGTCAAGGTTGAAGGCCGCAAGGCGTGGGTGGAGGGCCGCATTGAGACCCTGCCGGAAGATGGCCAAGAGCCTGAGGTGCTGGTCGAGGCAAAAGCACTCTTTATCGAGCCTAAGCAAGCTGCCGTATGTTTTTCTGTTGCTATAAATTTATTGCGTCTTTGCTGACTTTACTTCTGCAGGCCATGTCCAGCATCTACAAGGTGACGTGAAACCATTCTGCCATGCCTTTCCTCGATCTTATAATACCCCATAGACGAACTGCCGGGTCGAGGTTGGTCATGAGTAGCTGGGCTAGCAAGCCAAACATATAGAAAGTGGGTTGCTTTTATTTTGAATTCTTGTGTTATACTTAGAACTATGTTCAGGAGCATTCAGGAGTTCCTCATATAGAGTCCAATTGTCATGTCAATTGCTGTGAATATTCTGGAAGAGATCTCAGGAGCGCTCAGTCCAAATCATTCTGCTTGAAGATTCAGATTACGTGATTGCACATGGATACTGCATATTTGCACTGGTTCCTGATAACCGTGTTTTTATTTGTCTTGGCGGGTCTAGGTCAAAAACTTAGACCAGTTCCGGGTCCCTATAAAGAGGCTATCAAAACAACTCAACAACGTTCGCTGCTATCCCTTTCTTTCGCTCGTCTATTGGATGAACGAATTTTTACTCACTTATTTACTTCTTCTTCTTCTTCCTTTTTCTTTTCTTGTTACAGTTTCCTCAGTATTTCATCTGGTCTTTCTCCCCCGAGATTACTGAGCCCTGAAGGTTTCGTCTATCTCAGCGTCAAATCCAGCGTTACCTGCGAGATCACGACCAGAGAGAGCTCGCCTGGTTGCAAAATACTTTTCCTGGGGTCCGAGGAAGGGCGATTGAAGGTAGAGAAGGAGATACGGCACAAAAAGGCACGATCAATTAACAACCTTAAAAGAGTTCATCAGAGCCTACCACGACCTCCTCTTCCGGACTTTGGGTGCCGAAGGGCCATCAGATTTCACCACAGGCACCATACAATCAGAAGCTGTACATGCTTGCTAGTGCATGGGGACTGCTTATGTTTTTGGCCTTGATAGACACTATCTTCGTCGGAAGTGCGTTCCTCACTTGGGTTAGTCGTGGTACGTACGTCAAAATCCCGCTTCATCAATGCAGGATTACAAGGTGGCCTTGGTAATTTTGTAACCTACTTGGTTGTTCTCACACTCTCGCCAATTGGAAGGTTTTGCCCAACTCGTCTCCGCAGATGGACAGATTGTCCCACAGCTTTAACAGAGATTTAGTGTGCAGTTCTTCGATATTTGCAGCCGGAGGGAAGGGCCTAAGCTATGGCGAATGGAGGGACAAATTGATGAATGAAATCAGAGAATGGGACACTGAATTGGAACCCAATGAATGGGAGAACCTCGAAAGCCAGCTCCGTGATGAAGAACTCAATCCCGAGGAGTTCGAACGGGAGGCCCATGGTAGGTTTGGAACGTAACGCATTGCGTGGTTCCAGACATTTGTCTTTGTAGAAGATGGGCCAGCGTTGATGGGCGAGGGACTGTTACTTGTCTTTTTAGATGATTGAGGGAATGCCGTGCGCCAGGAACGTGTTGAGCCCTACGTCAATAATTTCGATGGCGCATGGGACAGCGGAAGCTGGAAACCGGGAGTATTATTGGTCCTGCCTATTGCCGGGTGGGAGTCGTGGCCCTCCATATTGGTAGGTGGTGTATATTCGATCTGATACCAAGTCCATACTCTAATTCCAATCGAGGACCCCAGCAACAGAGTCCCCACGACGCTGACGACAGGCTCATAGTCCCTGATGGTTCCATTCTCCATGCCCGGTGGCCCAGCAAACAATGCCATCCACATAGGCAACAGCACTGATTGCCAATAGCGTCCTATCCAGCCATTTGCCGTTGCTATGGAACGTAGGCAGCTAACCCATAAAGATATCTCGAGCCCCGTAGACAATCATCAAGTTGTCAAGCGGTTTCTTTTCACTGAGCATGGTAGGGTAATCAAATCCAAACAATGAAAGGGCGTGTTCTGGCCGGATAAAGGCGTTGACTTCGTTGTCCTCATTTCGTCTGCAGGCGCAGCAGGCGAAGGTCTGGCTTTTTCTATTTCCACTTTTCTCTTATTCGACTCCTCG
Source organism: Aspergillaceae sp. MA 6039 (assembly GCA_003004485.1). Taxonomy (NCBI): domain Eukaryota; kingdom Fungi; phylum Ascomycota; class Eurotiomycetes; order Eurotiales; family Aspergillaceae; species Aspergillaceae sp. MA 6039. Next base: position 25,113 of record PQMF01000143.1, on the reverse strand, counting down.
GGAGCATTCACATCTCGTATAGAGTCCAGTTGTCATGTCAATTTCCGCAGATCTTCTGGAAGAACATCCAGTCTAAATTTTATACCGCTTGAAGATTCAGACTGCTACTATTGTGCATAAATACTGTATATCGCACTGGTTGTCAAAATTGCCGTATCGGGTATCAGACCGCCTCCGCCCGCGGCCACCGCCCAGCTCCAGAGCTCCCCGAACGAACCACCATCGTCATCACCATCACTCCCCAGTGTCCATTGCTCTCTGGAGCGTGGTCTTGTCATATATCCTTGACTCGCGCAGTCTTCGGTCCTTCTGTTATCGTCACCATGTCCAAAACCAGGTACCTCCTCGTCTCGCTCCCCACATCCATCACGGCCTCTCACCATCGCGACGATGCTCTCGATGCCGTCTCAGCAACTGTATCGCCCGATAACGGCTCAGTAGCCCCGTTTTCGATTCCTGAATTCAAAATCGGTACTCTGGATGCTCTGGTACAGCAAGCGGACGAGTTGGCGAGGATCGAGTCCTCCTGCCAGAGTGTCGTGGTGAAAGTGGGGGATGCATTGAAGAATATTCTGGAAGGCGATGAGACGCAAATTGACCGGATGAAGACAGTAAACGACAGTATGTGGTCTTCTTTTGCCCTTTGAGCCAGAAAAGAGAGGCGGAGCTGACTTGTGGATAGAACCGGTTGATCAGTACCTGCGGTCGTTCTCGTGGAATAAAGTGAAATACCGCGCCGATAAGCCTCTTGGGGAGTTAATCGATCTACTCCAGAAGGTACGCATGCCCCAGTTGATGTGTGCTGGCGCTCATTATGCTAATTGCTACCAATTCCAGGAAGCTGCCAGCATCGACAATGATATTCGCTCGAAATACTCCCAGTACAACCAGGTTAAGAACACCCTGGCGACCCTTACCCGGAAGCAGATGTACGTCATATTTCATCTTCTCCTCATTTGCTCAGTACTAACTGATTGACTGGGGATTTCTAGAGGTAACCTTTCTACCAAGTCTCTCGCATCCGTAGTCGACCCCCGCAACATCGTTCGAGATTCCGAGTATATCGAAACACATCTAGTTGCCGTTCCCGCAACGCAGGTTAAGGATTTCCTCAAAGGTTATGAGACCGTGTCACCTATGGTCGTTCCCCGATCTGCAAATCTGGTGGCATCTGATGATGACTTCACATTGTACGCCGTCACTACGTTCAAGAAACACAGTGCGGAATTCATCCACAAATGTAGGGAATACAAGTGGGTTCCGCGAGATTTCAAGTACGTTGAAGGCGGAAAAGAGGAAGAACGAAGGGAGATCGAGCGTGTTGGCGGTGACGAGCGGAAGCTCTGGGGGGAAACTCTCCGCCTCGGGCGGACAGCCTGGAGCGAGGCTGTGATGGTCTGGATTCATATCCTGGTTCTCCGAGTGTTTGTCGAGACCGTACTGCGATACGGTCTTCCTCTTGATTTTGTTTGCACCCTTATTCGGGTATGTTGATCTCAATTGGCACTAACTCAATATACGGCCACCTCTTTACTAACAGGGTTCCAATCTGAACAGGCACCGAGTCCGAAGCAGGCAGACAAGGCAAAGCATAATCTCGATGAGAAATACTCTTACCTGGCCGGCAATGCCTTTGGGCGGGACAAGAAGGGTCGGGTTAAGAAAGACGACCCGGGTGAGATGGCCGCGGGCGGCGAAGGCGGCGGGACAGAGTATACGGCATATGTGTACTATGACTTCGAGTTCAATTGAGGAACGTTGGCTCAGACAGACATAATGATGGCAAGTGGTGGGGTGTTCTGCTCATTTCATTACCCTGGTCGGTACCTCTGATACCTTCCCTCTGATGTTTCGATATGGTAGCGTACGTACATACATAGATATATTCTCCTTGGTCTGAGGATCTTTTACCGGGAAGTCCAGCATGAATCATATTGGTAGGAAAGCGCTGTACCGACTTCAGCGCATAGACTTTCCGGTCTTTCTGGCGGTGACGCGTGACGCCAAGCCGTGTCCGCGCCTCCGCGATAAGTGAACGCTATCAAGGACGATCGAGTTGAACCTTTCATCTCGAACCTATACAGATTCATCTTTTGTCCCAGTATACTTATACGTTCCCTTCTACTTCAATTTCAAGGATGCCTACCTGTTGAACGCATTCATGGCTTCGCGTGGAACCCCCGATGTCCTCGAATCCGTTCCTTTAAACACACTGCACGATGCGCATCCACCCGCGAAGAAGCGCAAAACGTCCCATGCTGCTGTAGGCGGTCCAGCAGGTTCCGCGATTGTCATTCGGGTTGGTCATTAACTGGACTGATTTGGTTTATGCAATGAATATTGACGAAGCTCAATTCAACAGGCCCATGCGACATCCCTATCAGACGAGCCATTCGTGCTGGACCCGATTACCGTTCTTCCCAGCTCTCGAGTCCCATTCTCCTGGCTAGATACTTCTTACTCAACACTGTCGCCCATTCAATCCGGTAGTCTTTTCGTGGCGGAAATCCCAGTTCTCGAAAATGGACAGCAAGCACGAGCCATCGAACCTACCGTGCTCGCGGTGCGATTGATGTCTTACGATAGGTTATATCTCGTCGAGCGAGTCAAGAGGGGCATATATGCGCTTTCGCGCTTAGGGCCCTGGGTTGGGGAGGGGGAGATCTTCGTTGCGGGCAAGGGGTGGACTGCTTCTGCTAGCGGCATTTCTGATGAGCGGATCACAGCGCCATACCAGTCGCCTTTTGCAGCTGAAGACGACGCTGTTGAATGGTGGCAATCGGCGCTGGTCGAGGATCCCGTCGTAGGTGTTGGGGGCATTGCAGCTGGTAGGACAGGCAAGATTGATATCAGTGTCGCCTTCTTTGACGCAAAGGATGACAATCGAAGAAATTATGTGTCTCCTGCAGGCGTCGTGGAGAGTCAAGCCGCGTCGATTGCCAGGACTCAGTCCCAGGCTATTGAGAGGAGCTCCAGCTCTGACGTGAATATGCCAAGCGCTACTGTCCAGAATACGCAGAAGCAGAGCGATTCTATCGATAATGGAGCTGGGAACGAGTTCAATAATCAGGTTGATGATCTGCAGTCTCCCCAAGAATTGCTAGATGGTTTGAGGGAGCAGTATCTGCAGGCGCTCTATATATCTAAGGTGAGTGTCTGGCTTTTTCGCGTTGAGGCGGTAAACACTGCTAACCTCATGATTGAAAGACATCTCTAGCATACTTTGCCAAAGGCCCTCTGACTCGCTGCCGCAACGTATTTCGGTATGCGGAATCTGCATCTTCTAAGAAGCCTATTGATTTGGTCGGCTTTTATCGAGAAGCCATATTACCCGCAAAGAAAATGGATTTGAAGTACCGAGAGACGCTCCCACCGACAATCCGCGATGCCATGCTCATCCTTTCCGATGACGAGACAGCCCAGAAGAAGAAGCGAAAAAGTCGAAAGAAAAAGCTAGGCAAGGATGGGCTTTATCCTGGAGAAGGGGATCTAATTTGCAGGTGGTGGAAGGACAGAAGCTTGCCGGAAAACGGCACCATGGTTGAGATTCCACGCGAAGCAGAGATGAAAAAACATGTGGCTGATCTCCGGCTGCGCGAAACCCAGTTACAGATACTGCTTATTCTGGAGACCATGGCTTTAGAGTCGACCATCGCAAACGACACGAAGATACCCGGGAATGGTGAAAATGGTGACAAACCCGCGGAAGAGCCGGCAAAGAAGCCCAAGAGCAAAAAGTCACAAAATCTGAATGTGGTGCTTGAGCTCCATTTGGATCGGTTGTGTATCTGGCATGCTGTCAGTTTTGACGAATTGGCGATTCCCGACTCAATCAAGGACACGGAAAGTAATCATCTGTCCGGGAAGAAGGCCGAGAGTGATGCGGTGCGAGACTTCTGTACAGAAGTGATCATTCCTTTCTATGCATCACGTCTCCCGGACAAATGCAAATTGATTACACGGAAGTTTGGCGTCTCCAGCTCCACGAATTCAGCAGCACTGAAACAGCCCCAGGTGAAGAAGGCCCCACGAGAGTCCACTGCTAAGCGGCAGCAGCAACAAGAGCAGCAGAAGCAAGCCCAGAAGCCCCGTCGTACATTGCAACGTGTGTTGACGGACGAACAATCCGCCTCTCAGGGACGACATCCATCGCTCAAACGCCACAAAACAGCACCCTCAAAGCCGGACGGTATGAGGGATTCCATGGAGCCCCTACTGCCGGCAGTGAGCGCCAATGTCCGAGGCGGCATACAAAAGGCAAAGCGAGTAGAAAACCGTGAAGTTGACCTTAACGCAGCGGCACGGCAGCATGAGACTAAACTGAGGAAGGTACAGTTGCTGGTGGATCAAAAGAAAGAACTGGATGCGGCGATCCATACACTGCGGAGACCCAACCGCGAGCTAGTCGCCAAGGATATTGCGGACGATGCGGATAAAAGATCTACGTCTGGAGGTGGTAGCGCACGGAAACAGAAGAATCCGGTTCGGAACCCTTTAGGGCAAGGTGTGCAGGTCATGGCTACGCCCAAGGGGAGTCGGAAGAAGGACGCAACTGCAAGTTTCGATTTGCCGCCGCCTCCTCTACCTAGGAGTATCTCGGGGCCGTCTGTTGGCCATCTGATGAATGCTGCATCTTCCTCTCCACCTAGTGGAGGCAATGCTGATGCTCAAATGGTTCCTAATTCAGCTGTACGTTCCGGGTTGTTTTCAGGCCCACGTCTGGACCATGGAGACATGGGTGCTGTTCAAGAGACGCCTACTCGACGCCCGGCGAGATCAGTTGAGCCTTCTGCTAAAAGCACCGGACGTACCAACTATACGTCTGGAAACCTCTTCCGCGTCCCCAGCCGTCCTTCAGACAAGTCGACGGAGATAGTAACACCCTCAAAACCCGTATCATCGCGACGGACAAGTGCAAGCATGCCAGTCCCGACATCCAACCCAGCCGAGCGAATACAAGTCAAATCGTCTACAATAACAGAAACACCACCCAAGAGACAGTCAGAGCTGGCACCTGTCTCCGCTTTGACCATAAACTCTGCGTCTTCGGCGTATTCACTACTTCCACCATCCTCACAACCGCCACCAGAATCCCTGCAAGTCGGCATGTTAAGCACGCCTGTGAAAGGAGATGCAGTTCAGGTGACACCAGTGAAAAAGATCACTGCAGGACTGGGGGGTGTGCGGTCGTCGACGTCTGCTTCTGCGGAAGGCTCTGCTACAGTCCCTATGACACCAGAGAAATCAATCTACGAGCAACTGGGGTGGAGCGATGACGATGAGCTCGGGCTGTGAGTTACCTGGGCACGCTGTTGGTATTATAATGAGTAAATTCTTTAGGGTAATGACTCGTTATATAAACTGATTCAACAGCGAAAAGGCCGCACATCAGGCGCTGTCTTCTACCGTTATTGGTCGTGAATCATGAATATATGTTTGCATACAGTGTACATATTAGTGGCGTATGGGAAAGAGCTCAAATCACCTGCATTCTCCATTATCAATTTTCCATCTCCAAGTGGTCAAGTCAAAGCAAGTTTTTCAAACAGTGTCGGTCGACAAGTTGCATAGAGGCGTACATGTATTCTGGGTCATCAGTAATAAGATGAAAAAAAGTCCTATTCAGGCTAACCAATGTCGAAGAAAAAAACTTTATCAGTCGAGGTGCATATTACTGCTCAGCTATTAGCACACTTACCAAAGCCGCTGATTGGGCTACATCGGTTTGGTTTAAGACGACAAGCTTGAGTTTTTAATAGAATTAGGGCTGGCGACGGCTTTTTAGAGGAACGTTAATAATTAACAATAAGCATGTCAGGGTCTACCATGTAACTAATCCCGAATATTTATGAAGGCCTCGAGTCAATGACTTTTTTTTTTGGAGAGTGGTCAGTGTATTTCAATATGCCCCATGTATTCTCGTCGAAACAACAAACAACTCTAACTTTATTCTCGAATAGTTGGTCTAAACTCTAACCGATGTACTCCAGATATGTAAAAGACAGCCCTCCAGCATAAAAGAACACCCAGATAACAGACCAATCGACCAATAAACAACAAACTAAGAAAGTGAGGCAGCATAATAACCTCAATAAGCAAAAACCTACTGCCTGCTACGGCCAGGCGAGTCTTGTCCAACCCCAGTAATCAAGCCCCGTTGTTTCATCCAATCGGTGATTAATCCAGCTTCTTTGCGCTTGTGGCCGTTGACTTTGATTTCTTTGCAATCACCTGAAAAGGTGCATTCCATGCCACACCTTGATGAAATTAGCACACCCGAATTACGATAAAGACTTTGAGAATAAACCACTTACATATTAAGAGTGGTCATATCGCTGATTTCAACCTGAGTGCCGAGATGAAAGCCTTCGATGCATTGGCTTGCGCAATTGACAAAGCAGGCCTCCTGCGTGATGTTAGCATTTGAGACGAAGCACGTACGTCGAGTCGGTATAGCTATTGTAGTGGTAGGATTCAGTCCAGAAGACATACACATTGGGCACTCCAAGCACTGCGCTTGTGGAGGGTTTCCGCTGGACGCGCAGTGACCGAGGACGCGAACAGAAAGGTTAGAGCTGTGAATGCACCGGACACACGCATTGTGATAGTGTTTTTGTTCTTGGAGTCAAAAAGCCGGGATAGAAAAGATTCAAGTACTTCAAGTTTCTGGAAACTAGTCAAGCGAAATTCTTTGTAGTTGCTGTTTGAGTTGAATTCGAATGGAGGTTCGGATGCTATTTATGATGTAGATGCTCGACTATGATTCTCATATCTGGATACAAAAATATCCCATGGCCCCCATCATAAAAGGACCCATGATAGAAGGAATACATATAGTTGACACTGCCGTTCCCGTCTACCCTAAGATTGGGGGCGACGGGCCACCCGGGTTTACCGTATAGGGTTATGTCTAATCTTATCTCGGCGATGGACCCACTATTTAATAATAGCACTTCGGGCTCACGAGCAACTAACTATACCCCGGGGTATAAAAGTATACTGATCCCCGCACGCTGGCTGCCGTTCGTGCATACGGCCCCTTTCTCACTGCCACCTACCACCTCCTGTTTACCATTATGGCTGATCCTGTCTCGTTGTCGGATCGGTCCAATAAACCCAGTACTACCGAGAACCACCAGACGTACCCGACTGATCCTTTCGAAAAAGACTTCCGTTCTATGGCTGCAAACATGTCCATCGAGGAGATACGCCAAAGTATGGCACCGGACTTCCAGGACGCGACAGATGACGACATCCGTGCTCTACAGAGCAGAGAATGGGCAGAACGGCTGCGTCCTATGTACCAGTGGAAAGCTATTTTGAATGTGGGCTATACTATATTCCTTCGAGGCTTTGTTCATGAATCATCTGACTGTTTATAATTCTTGAATAGGAGCGTGGTCTTTACGAGGAATATTGCCATATCGCATGTCAAAAGCCAAATGACCCGGAAAGCGCCCATAGCAGGCTATACCAATTCTTGGAGAGTAAAGCATCGGATTTGTTGGGCAAATTTCAGGACTACGAGGCCCGTATGAAAGCCCGTCCTGCAGTGGAAAATGTTTCTGCACGGGATTTTCACGAAGCTCGGATTTAGTTCATTAAACGATTGTTAATACTCATGGGGATGTGCATGTAATCTCCAATCGTCAAGACCCAAAACGTGGAGAATCCATAATCCAAATTTCGTTTAGTTTAGTTCAAGATGTCCATTCAGTATGAGGAAGCCCCAGCAGCCATGACGGATCTATGAGCGCGGATAATAGATAATCAAGAGAAAACACTTGCAGGTGGTTTATGTCATAATCTCCCAAAATACCAGAAGCCGTTGTGAGATTAACGATTTTGTCGATATTCTCTCCGCATTTTGTCGATCATAACAGGGAGCCTTGAAAAAGACAAGTTAGAGAGACCATCATTATGTTGTTAAAGGTACAGGACTCACTCTGACTTCATCTATGCTGCCTTTGCTATAGAGCCTAGCTTATCCTTACGCTCACCGTGTTCGCTGAATGGCGTCGAGTGGCCAGGAGCTTCTATCGCTTTGAGATACACAGGCACCTGTTCAGGCGAGGAGACCGGAGGCGATAGAGAAGGGATCGACCGTCGTCCGATTTTAAGTACACTGAATAATCGGATATTTGCTATAAGTACTTTGCTATATGAGACCTTGAGCAGCTAGCTTGTGTCAGTGAATGTTTGCCTCGAAATATCGCTGTCCGTATGTCAGTTCTCCCCTGACCCATAATTCGTCTATTGTTGCTTAAATTATTTGTGATTCTATTTCAGCATTTAACGAGGTAGCAGTTCACGATGTCGAATGGGCAAGTGATGGAATAGGTTTTTTTGCCAACTGAATCTTGGAAGTTGGAGTTGGCCGATCTCACATAGGATGCCTGGTAAGTATTTTCTTCCTGGTGAAAAGACTGGTTGGAATCGCATAATAGACCCAAACTCGTTCAAGCTCATACAGAGAACCGCATGTCTCAAAGGGGCTATCATGGCAGGAACACATGAGGGAAGCACCAATTACTTACCCCAGAAGCTTGAGGTTATGCACCCTTTTTACCCAAGATACGCCGCGGCATTTTCTTCAGCAACATAGGTGATACACTCTTATTCAAGGACTACAGTCAGGAAGAACAAGGGAGCTTGATTCACACAGGAATCTGGGACCATTGAACCTGATCCCGGACCAACAGAAGCATGGCGCTGGGCCCATTTCGAGCTGCTATGGCTCCATTTTGTCGAGAACCCTGAGACGCGCGAACTGCGAAGATGGGGATACGTTATATGGGATCATTCCCGGCTTACGGATTCGGACGTCTTGAATTCGCCATTCAACGCTCTAGCCAGGCCGGACTATGGAGGGACCTGGCGTTGAAAAGAGACTGCAATTACTTCGATAATCGAGAGACGGGAACTTCACCGGAAAGGGCAAGAGGCTAGCGGGCCGAGGGAAACGAATATCGCCTAACGTGGAAGAAGGACGCCGACCTTTCGGACGAGGAATACGAGATGCAACAGTTTAGGTATAAGATTTTCTTTTTGAGCTTGTTCGGCTTGGAGATCCTCTGTATCCCGGATGACAACGCCTTACCACGTGGTAGATTAGATTGATAGCACGAAGTATCCTCGGGGCCCGCGGACCGCGAGAAGTGGGCCTTTCGGCAGAACATTAATAAGGACAGTTTGACAGTCCATTGTGCATCTAATCCTTCTCTCATCGCCAGAGAAAAATCGATACTCAGCGACCACAAGTCTGCAAAAGCTACAATGGCATCCAAGTCTTCGAAATTCGAGGCGGGCGAGGACTGTGGAATCCCCTTGACTACAGTGAGTCTCTTGGTGCCACCTTGCTCGACCATCCATGCTGATTAATTTTCAAGTCGCCCGCTATCCACAATGCCCGTCTGCCAGCTGATGGCCCTGGGAATGAGAGCTTCTCTAATAGCCTGCTAGTTGGTGCCCTTGTGGGGGTCCCGGCTTTCCTGGCGTTTTCTTTTGGTACTGGGGTGAAGATAGGAGTTGTCCTCGGTCTGACTACGGCCCTGCCAATCTTAGTGGCTTTCTGGACTTGGACGTCGAGTTGTAGTCCTCGAACGAACGAAAAGGTCAAGTTGCCTGGTCGACCCATCGAACACTACGTGACATTCAAAAACGAAGCGGACCGGGCGAAATGGCATGGCTCTAACCAAGTCCCCCTTCAGACCTTCTGTGAAATGTACCTCGACGGAAAGGTAGATTTCAACGGGGATTGTCTCGACATCATGGAATATCGGCATGACTGGTCAAACTTCCGTTTTACCTGGCAGCTTTTCAAATTTATTCTCTTCACGTTCGCAAGGGACGTACTGTCTCATACGAAATCCCAGGATGATGAGCAGATCCGTCCAAACTACGACTCTGGCAACGATCATTACTCTTGGTTCCTTGGTCCTCGCATGGTCTACACTTCTGGTATCATCTCCGACCTGGAGAAAGAAGAAACGCTGGAAGAAATGCAAGATAACAAGATGGCTATTGTCTGCGAGAAGCTTTCCCTCAAGGAAGGCGAGACCCTCCTGGATATTGGTTGTGGGTGGGGAACTTTGGCCAAGTTTGCGAGTCTTAACTACGGGGCCAAAGTAACCGGACTTACCATTGCGCGAAACCAGACATCATGGGCAAATGACGCTCTCCGAAACGCTGGAATCTCAGAAGCACAGAGTCGCATTCTCTGTATGGATTACCGTGACATTCCCCGTACGCAGTATGATAAGATCACGCAGCTCGAAATGGGAGAGCATGTTGGTATTCGGAAATTGACTACATTCTTTCGCCAATGCTATGATATGCTGAAAGATGATGGAGCCATGTATGTGCAGCTGTCTGGACTTCGACAGGCGTGGCAGTACGAAGACTTTGTCTGGGGTCTGTACCTGAATAAGTACATTTTCCGTGGAGCGGATGCGTCCACTCCTCTTTGGTATTATGTGATGTGCTTGGAACGTGCTGGATTTGAAATCAAAGGGTGAGTCACTTGGTATCGATCAATACCAACACGGACAGAACTGAAAATGGAAACCAACAGTGTCGACACCGTCGGGGTTCATTATTCCGGGACTATTTGGAGATGGTACCGTAACTGGATTGGTAACGTCGACGCCATCCAGGCCAAGTATGGCCAGAGATGGTTCAGAGTGAGTAACTCGCCAAAAATGCTAAACCTATCAAAATAAATCTAACGATTTATAGATTTGGGAACTCTTCCTTGCCTGGTCAGTTATCGCTGCTCGCCAAGGTAGTGCCACTTGTTTCCAGATCGTCGTTGTGAAGAATTTGAACACGACACACCGCATCAGCGGGGTTCCGTCCCAGTTTGGTTTGTCGGCTGCTCTAGCCTCGAGCAGAGAGGCTGGCAAGTCACGGATGCCATGAGGCTTGCGGAAGCCCTGTGTCACAAAAAGGCATGATCAGGGTGTCCGCTTTTAGTAGGACGAATTTAGAGTGACGCTAGGGAACACACTCTTTCCTGTAATCCATCCTCTCAGTTCCTGGGCATGCATTGATGACGATAGAATTACTTTACACCATTAGACCACGGTCATTCACATAGTTCTCATTTTACGAATACCAGAAAGTGATCTCTAACTGCCAATGGCTCTGTCTCGAGCATGATTACGGAGGTCTAAATTACCAATTACGTGGGGAATCCTTTGACTAGTCAGCTCCCCAGAATCCGTCTGTCAAGCTACAATGCATTCCAATCACCCTGTTCCTGAGTGTCACAAGCTGGCCGCATGACTCTCTTTCGTTCACCCTTCTTAGCTTTAGTGGGCACACCCCTGAGTAGCTTAGATGGTCCATCTACTAGCTTACCTTGCTTCGCATTCTTTCTTCCACTTATTTTGTTTGTTCTTCAGCATATCCTCCTAGCCCAAGCCACCCTCCCAGCACTGGACAGGTCCCTGCCTCTTGTAATTATCCCCAAAATGGAAAGCCATGCAACATCAAGACCTGAAATGGAACACCTCTGGAGAGGCTGTGGATTCTTCAATCACACAGTGAGAGAAATTCAGAGAAAGCAGCTGCCAGAAAAGACCGCGCACTAGCTGGTCGATCAGGGTGTAGCAATTCTCTTTCCACTGGACTTTACAGTAGCTAATGTCTTGGTTCCAGTCTTCATCCTTAAGGATAGCCTGTAATACAGACAAAAGAAAATTTAACATCGTTACTTGGAAATACTGGATGACTATCTTCGATTGGATTGCTTGTTGGTTATATCTTTGGGAACGATACTATGGCAGTATTCTAAGATTTATGTCATGTCAGATTTAGTCTGGTCCGCTGATTCATGTCGAATAAACCCACAGAACTGCAGCCAATAATAGTAAAGTTTGGTAATCTGCAATAAGAAAACCCGCCTTAAAAGCAGCCGCCGGGCTAGCTCAATCGGCAGAGCGTGAGACTCTTAATCTCAAGGTTGCGGGTTCGACCCCCGCGTTCGGCTGCTTTACTTTTTGCTTCCCGTTCTCGTTTCTTTTGTTGTTCCTTTGGGGTCTGCTCAGTTTGGGACATGGAAATGGACGGGCGTACTTATATACCAGACGGTATGATGTTGTGCTCACTCAGCTGTGCCGGACGCACACCAAAAACCTGTTAGAGCCCAGGTTTGAAAATAGGTCTATTAAGTAATATTGGAGGGTATCAATCGTTTATTATAATTTGATGCCAGCTAATTTGTTTTGCTATAAACTATAGACACAGCGGCCGAGTAAATTCTTCGGCGTTTTGGATCCGCTTCCGTTCTGTTTTGCTGTTAAGGTGTATGTACACCTGTCTCATCCCAATGAAAAAGCAATGTCAAACCGTAGCTCCAGAAAAGAAAAAATGGATCAAACACCGATCCAATCCATTAAACAAACACCTCGTCAGAGAAAGAAGTCGCTACTTCGGAAAGTAAAGGAGAGTATCGTGACGATCGTAGGCTTCGTAATAAATAATAATAATAGCCTGAGGGGCGAATTAAAAGGATATGATATACCGTATGCTTTTCGAAGTTCGCTTTTAATCCCAATTGCGAATGTGACGCCGAGTTGATAGCTAGGCAGTAGTAGCTAGTCGGTGGCAAATGGTGAAAACAAATATACAAAGAACCAAAATGAGTTGGTTAACCGGAAATACGAACAGGCATGCATTGACCGGGTGTCGGCCAGAAATGCCTTCGTTGGACGGTCTTCTCGAGACAACTAATTCCCTTTTCCAGGAGGCTATCTTTTTCCTTGTCCCTCTCTGATTCTTCGGAAGGCGCATTTGATGAAGTTGGGGAAGAAGATGAGGTTGATTGTGACGATGGAGCGGAAGGAGATGGCGATGACTGCGAAGGGGACGGTGATTTGGGCTTAGGTTCCGAAGGGGTTACAGCGATGTGAAACTGCACGTGCAACTCTTTCTTGCCAGATCCCTCCTCGTCCTCATCGTCCTTGCGTCCTTTGATCTTGTTCTTCTCCTCCTCGTCATGAGGCCCCAATAATGGGAGCTGCTTCTGTTGCTTCTGCTCTTCCTTTTCACACTCTTCTTCTTCGTCCTCGTCCTCGTCTTCTAGCTCGAACGAGTTGATCCGCGTTGTCATCTCCTTTTGTGCCCATTCCATGGACGAGCAGTGGAGGCGAAAGTGGCCAAGGCAGCGACGGATATCCGGATTAGGGGCTGTTGCTTCACGGGCGAGTTTTTGACGAGAGAGCGAGGTGAGTCTGTAAGGGAGCGCAGTCTTGTCTGCCAGAGGGGGCCATCGTTTATTCATGGATGGATTCGTTGCGGAGAATTTGGCGGGGGTCATGTCCAGCGATGTTATCGCCATTTTTGTTTTCGTTTATATTTATTCCTTTCCCTTTTCGAAAGTAATAAAATTACACCTGTAATTGACAGGATTATGTATGATTTTTGTACAAGAGCGCAATGCAAGATGACGGGAAAGTTCAGAATATAATTGATGTCATTGGCGGTGGCGTATGGAAAACCGGTTCAGGGTGGAGTTAAGAGAGCGAACGAGATATACACCGGGGAAAAGGCAACTAAAACGAGAGATAAAACAGGTTGTTGAAGTGTTATTATAATGGTGCTTGGGAGAAAGTAGTAGTGGTGGTAGTGGTGGTGAGTAGGGGGTTGTGAGTAAGAGGAAAGGAAAAAAACCGGCGGGAAGCAGGTTAAAAAGAATCTTCCCGACCAGGCAGGTTAGGTTAGGTTAGGGGGTCTCGTCAATGCCTAGCACGACGACTAAGCCTGTTCAGGTGACCCCTCTGATCTGGCAGATTCTGCATGCGGCAGTCTAGACCAGCCGGCTTGGCGGACGCGTATCCCACACAGCAATATCCTGCGCCTAGTACGACTCCGGAGTAGAGTACAGAGCACTTTGGATTTCTGGTTTCAATACCATTCTACTTCTACCTAAGCCTTTATACGGAGTATTCTATATTCTATTCTGTACGTAGGATACTCCGTGGCCGACCTCCCTACACAAAACCCCTACGGAGTACTCTACAGTCTCTATCGCAAAAACTGGCTGTGACTCAGCTCTGGCCCACCCGGCAAAACCGGAGTGGCAGCTGACCCGTGAGTGGGCCCCGGTTGCCCGGCACCATGGAACATTCGATGCGTTGGTGGTCTAATATGCAACTCCTGATTTGTTTCTTTTTCCTTTTTAGTCTGCGGAAAAAGATATTGTCCACGTAGCAACAACCGCTTTTGTACCCCATATATGTCTGCAAAGCAATAGACATACATGATCACTAACCCCAGGTTCATTAACAGATGCTTCATACATGCTTTTTCTCTCAAAAGGCTTGAAAAGTATATATAAATAAAATAAACAAGATGCAACAGACTTCTGGACTACTCTCGAGGGATTCCGAGCAACCCCCCCCATTAAGCTCCTGATTGGATTCATGATTGCGGGGACCCCTCACCTTACTTTTTAAGGTTAAGTCGGGGTGGGATAATCATCCAGATTGAGACACTAGTGGCCCGCCCCAAAGATAGAACGCGGTTAGTCATGTAGCCCCACCGTATCTGGTCACAGGAACACCCTGAAACAGAAATTGCAACCCCAGATGGACGGTCACCTGACCCTCCTGGCAAGCAATAGGACCGACGCCGGCTTGGGATTGACGCCGGCTTGGGATTGTCCTGATCAGCTACGCGGCGTGCTGGCGGTAGTGGATTATTTTATCATGTTATTTGTCCTAGCACCATCTAAATCGAATATGCTGGAAATCGGTAGTTGAGCATATCCAGCCTCAGTATTACCTCCGAAGTACGGCCCGGACTACGGCTGTTTATGCCCTGACTCATTATCCCGGGCACTCACGCCTGGTTTGCTAGTATTGTGATTTTCCCTTTTTCGGCCGTCGCTTTTGGTCTGTCGCCCGAGACGAACTCGACCCTGGAGATGCCTCGGCATTATCTTCCTGAGGCATGCCACGGAGTAAGCATCCGTCGGGGTTAACTTTGGTTGAGTTGTTGAATAACCACACTCGTGCTATGTCCGGTTCCGCACCTTGAATGACTTGTCAAAACACGGATCCCCCATGGATTATCACATGTTCACATGTACTCCGTACATCATCGCAGAATATCTGCTTGTCCGTGGGACGATCAGCCCAGTAAGATTGCCACTGGCAGGTGGTGTGACAGTCATATAGCCATTGTTGATTTCTTCGTTGTTGAACAGCTATCTGTGTAAGAGGAGGGGCTGCGGAGACAGGGTTCCCACGGTTCAGGGTCTGACACTTGCAGGCGCAGGTTATCGTATTTGTACTCTGTAGAATCGCTGATTATCACACCTAATAAATCGTCACCTTGATCAGCAGCGTCCATTCATGAAGAGTTCAATAATTCAGTGCGTTCACTGCTGGCAATAGACCTCGAATAGGAGACCAGAGGTAATAATCGACAAGCTTAACGATGACCGCGAACCCATGTGCCCCGTATCATCTCCGTACGGTGCGTGCACAGCCAGGACTGACCACCATACCGTTCGCTGCTCCTGTTTCCAACGGAAAATTCTCCTTCTCCCTCGACAGTTTCTATGTCGAAACGTCTGGCCACAACCTGCACTGTCGCGCATCCATCTCTAAATTGCAGGCGCTCTTTGATTGCCTGCCCGCGGCCCGGCAGCGCCAGCACCCGCAATACCGTGGGCCATTGGTACGAAGCACAGCTTTTGCACTATAGTCTAGCATCATCGAAGAACAAGGCCGTCGTGAAGATGCGGTTGTTAGATGCCCTGCAGGCTAGGAATCTGAACGTACCCAAGAATATTCTGGAGTTCGAGGGAGATCTCAAAGACGGACGGAAGACAGACAAGGAGGCCAAGAGTGGTGGTTGCGGGGATACGGCCCAGTCGACGGCTAAAGGGTGGTAGAAATGGTAACAATAATAAAATAGGAACTGGGATAATGAGGACGCAGAGACCGTCCAGGCTCCCAAGCTGACAGCAAAGAAGACCAAAGCCGCAGACTCGGCAGCCACGAAGAAGACTGAGACCGAGATTGGTCGGAAATCATCCCAGAGTGCAAAGACCACTACTGCAAAGAAAACCGAACCCTAGAAGGAAACACAGGCCGCACTGAGGCGTCAAACAGCGAAGCGTGGAGGCTCGGCTGCAAGTCCCAGGACGAAGACCCCCCCAAATCACCACGCAAAATTCGAAACCAGCACCGCAACTGTGATTGAAGCAAACAGCACGTCGCTCTTTTTTTTTTTGGCCCGGGGGGTGGGGTGGGCATCCAACGGGCCCTGCCATCAAGCAGAAGCTTCATCAGATGCCTCCTCTGGGCTCCATATACTCTAGCGGTGTAAGTCATCATCAACTCACAGTCCGCATCAGCGCTTACGCCTAGTCCCCAACCACAGACCGATCCAGTGGACGTCAACCGTCGACGACTGGTTCGATAACGGCCCCGAGGATGCTTCAAATATACCCCTCCCTCCACCGAGACTAATCAACGACGTCTACCAAATCTAACTGCATGTCTTGAATTACTGGTCTGACTAACCGGAAGAAGAGTTCCACCTCTTCCTGAGCCTTGCGGGGAACTCGATGTGGGAGTTTATATGACTTCGGGATGTTCTACAGCATCATGCACCTCCAAGGAGCGGCCGTGGTCATCATCGTACCGGCAGATCCCATTTGAGTGGCGTGGGTGCAAACCAAGCGAGGGCCAGATGTCCTTTGGGCCCAGCTGCACCGGCTGGATCTCGTTTCTCGGGGACGGGAGGATTCAGGGCCATTTGGAGGGCTGTTAAGGGGAGGGCTGTTAAGGGGAGGGCAGGTTCTGCGGTGATCGGGTTAGTGGTAATGGGAACGCAACCGCCGAGAAATGAGCAGAGTATTTGCGAGGAATGGAATGGATATAATCAGGTGTAATACGATGAAGAGAATCGTCAACGGTGGGGTTGGTAGGCGGAGGGGATTGCGTTTGTGTGCGATACGAGGCAAACACCGCTGATGTCTTCGGTTGCGGTTGAAGAGAAGAGGATACATGTTGGTTCGTATATCCTCTGCTATTATCATTGCTACACTAATTTAATTTGATTACGTCGGTCTCTTGCTCTCTCCGGTCACTCACCACGAAGAATGCCTGTGCAGGTCATATTACTGCCTACAAGTCGCCACTGTGCATATTAACCCTATGACGAGAGAGGAATCAGATGAATATGTCCCAAGAATGTGCGGCACGGAAGAGTTCGGGCATGAGCCGGAAAACGTCGATACTATTACTACGGGAGGTAATTACTATGTATACTTCATGGTCCGTCTTGCTTGTTATTATAATAAAATCCAAGATAAACTTCAGGTCAACGTAACCCTCGTCGATGTCCATCAATCATATCCTCGCGGGTACAAATAGAAGTCATTACTTTGCGGGTCAGCCGGCTGTGAGAAATCAATAGTTCCATTTTCTCTCTATATGGTTCCGTACATACTCTATCGGTGAACTTCGCATCTTGCACCAACCGTAAAGTTCGAGAGATATTACTACTATTATATGTACTACTATCCCAATAGGCAACAAACCGTGAGGATCCGCAGAGTCATGCTTTAGCCATTCCACCAATCAAGACCGCTATGCAGGGCGCGTCTTCTGTACAGGGAGCTTTGGGACCTCGAAGGAGAAGGAGCCGGGGCCTGAACTCAGCTTATGCAGACCATCTTTCTCTTCTCTTCATTTCTTTTCATTTCTTTTTCTACTATTTCCTGTTCAGAACTCCATAGTCTGGTATTGAGATATGTTCAGTAGTCTATTCACATGGATAGCCATGGGCTAAATCGGACTATTGTATGGTTCCCCCGGAGTACGCCGTGCGTCAGCCTCAGCGGCGGTGCAGTAATGCAGCCACATGCCAGGCACACGCCACAACACAAGCGCGCCCACCGCCTGCCGCATCAAGTCCCGTGCGGATCCAACCTCATCTCCTCCCCATCGTCGCTGCTTCTTATCATCCCATCACATCGCTTCCATCCCATCCCGTCCGTGCTTCCTGTTCGCATCTCTATTTACTTACTTGCATCCTTCCTTTGCCCGACCAAATCTGGATTACTGCTGGTTGACTGCATATGTGACGTTTCTGCGTATCGCTGCGGGTGTCGTGTCCTCCCTCCTTCCCTCTTTATCTCTCTTCTCTGATTCCCTCCGGCATCCGAGGATCGTCTCGCATCCCATCCACACACCCAGCCATACCCAATCCAACTACTTACGAGCTTTGCTTCCTTTTCCTTTATTTTATTTATTTTATTTTTTTTATTTTTGAAAAAATATTATTTGCTACATACCACTATTGTTGTTACTCGTGCTGGGCCTTTCTTTGTGCTCCTTTCCCCTCCCTGGTTGCCCCTCCCCCTTCCCTTTCCCGCAGCTATACACTACTAGGGAGTAATACTACCGAGTTACTGTCGCTGCTTCTTACTTGTACATCCTTGATCTCGCGCTATTCCGAACTTACACCAACCCCCCCGTCCCTCTAAGCGCTTTGATTGACTATTTTCGCGCTCCGCTAACGCGCCTATCCTTCCCTCCACCTTTCTCCCCAAGGCTGTCGCAAGGCCTTCCCTGGCCCGCTGCCATGTATGGCTCTTCCCACTCCGCTTCCGCCGCCGCCGCTGCTGCCGCCGCTGCTGGTGCTGGTGCTGGTGCTCCCCCTGTGAATGGCGGCGTCGGGGGGAATCTGGTCGTTGATGGCTCGGGCACAATCAATCCTGCTGCCTTGAATAATGGTATGTCTTTTTTTTTTTTTTTCTCTTGTCTCTTTGAGTTAGTTGTAGTGCTTGTATTTTCTTTTGGGCTTCCTTGCGCATCCTCTGCTCTATTGCGACCGATGAAATCGCGTCTTTCCTGTCGCGCCCCTCCAAACTGATAACCTCTTGTTAGTCGCCGTTGGTTACCCTTCAGAATCGTCAAATACATCTCTTCGGGGTGTCAAGCGCAGTCGGACTCCAGACCATCGTGAAAATGCTCCTGCGGACGGGGTTCATGACGACGGTATGTGCGCGCTCGATGTGCTTTGCGTTCCCTTTATCATCTGCTTGTCTCGCGTATAAGTCGTCCCTGTTGACGCGCCTTTTCTCTGTTGTTGGTTTTTGTTGTTGTCATGGTGTTGGTGTTGGTGTTGGTGTTGATGTTGTTTTCTTTTGGCTTTTCTCCACCGAACGCGCGTAGCGAGATCAGGCTAGCTGACACGTCCCGCTAATAGGAACGGATGACCACGGTCGTCGGAAGCGAGGGCGTCCCCCGAAGATTCAACAACGACCTTCCACTGCTGATCAACCTTCATCCTCCACCACGCCTTCCGCCCAAGTTCAAACTCCCCGCATGCAGTCGCAACCGCTCCCACAGGCGGTGGCAGCCGCCGGGTCGCCGCCACAGGCTTCTCCCACGGAGAAGACAACTCCGACCAAGACCAGTCTGATCAAGGCGCTTCCCACAGTTCGCGACCACACCACAGACCAACTGAACGAGCAGGGCGATGAATATATTCCTAAGGAATTCGATGAGTCTGGGGAGAAGAAGGTTGATGCCATGGGTTATCCCCAGGGCGGTCGCGAATACAAATGCCGAACATTCCGCGTCGCTCTCCGCGGAAGCAAACTCTTCATGCTTGCGACCGAATGTGCGCGAGTGCTTGGGTATCGCGACTCGTATCTTTTGTTTAATAAAAATCGTTCACTACACAAGATAATCGCGACGCAGGTTGAAAAGGATGACTTAATTCAGCAAGACGTCCTTCCCTATTCGTACCGCTCCCGCCAGATTGCCATCGTGTCTGCCAAGTCCATGTTTCGCCAGTTCGGCAGCCGAGTCATCGTGAACGGACGAAGGGTACGCGACGATTACTGGGAAAGCAAGGCTAGGAAACAAGGATTTACTGAGGATGACCTGGCCGGCGAAAAGCGACCGGGCGCTGCCAGGGCTCGTGACGCGGCTGCGGCTGAAGCTGCAACTGCTGCCAGCTTGTTGCCAGCTCTCGCCCATGGGGACGTCATATACAGCAACGCGCTTGAAGGCATGCCCCAGGTCCCTGTTGAGGCACCATCCGCTGTTTCCCTCGCGCCGCTCCCGGTTCTCCACATGGCCACTGCTGATGACCCACGATTGCGCGAGTACAACAGCATGCCGCGTGCGCGTCAAGAAGTCACCGGTCAAGCGTACCAGGACCGCACGCAACCCAGCTCAGCAGCGGACATTCTAAACCAGGCGTCGCATACAGCGGATTTCAACAAAGTACTAACTTCGCAGCGTGGCTACCGCCAGAAGGGCCTGGAGGATTTCTATGCCAAGCAACGTGAGGTACCACCTGAATCGCAACAAGGACAAATCGACTCGAATCATACTTCCACGTCTCAATCTCTGGAATCCGCTCAAATCCCTGCGGGAGGAATGGTGAATCCGGCCGCACCGCAGCCCATGATGTCTCATCAGGGTCCCATGATGGGTGGTCAGTCTGGTTTCCAACCTCCATCGCACCCGCAAACTGCTATCGCGCAGTCGCCTGCCGCTCGGGCCATGCCACCAGGGATCCGTCCAGACATGATGCATCATCGATCGTCCCACCACCACCCGGCCGCTTTGCCATCGCAGGCGCCGCCTTACGGATACACGCCGCAACCTCAACAAATGTGGGGTCAGCCGCCTCCCCAGCCGCAACCATCGCCGTTATCCAACACAGGACCGGTCGCCGGTATGCCTCAGTACGCATCGCATATCCATGGGCCACCGCAACAGACGCCTTCTCCTCTTCCACACGCTGTTCAACAGCCACATCCTTCGCAATCTCCTCGCACCCAACACCGCCCGTCAGTTCCTTCAATGTCCCAACCATTCCCGATCCATCATCCCCAGGCAGCGCAGCAGGCGCCCATGGCTTCAATGGGTTTTCCTGGCGCCGCGCCTTCCCCTTATCCCACGATGGCCAGAGCGATGTACCCCTCGAGTCAAGGGCCAGGAGGCCAACCTTTTATGGCCGGCACGCCGCAACCTGGGCTTGCCCTCGGCATGAATGCGGGAGGCGGTGTTCCTGGCTGGCCCGCAGCGCCAGGTGGGACGTTGCCCTCTGGACCGGCGCCGCCGGGTCAGTCCGGAAGTCCCCTGGGCTGGTCGGGTTATTGAGCTGCATGATCCGCATCGGCGGCGTTCGTTCCTTGGGTATGACGGTGATGCAGGTACACATGGGTGTGGTTTTGCCTTATGATTTGCGCATATTATGTTTGATTTCTCTTTAGCTGTTTATTACCCTCGACGCGGGATAATGGCTAATCTTAATTGTGCATACACTTTTTTTTTTTTGGTTGTTGTTTTTTTGTTCTTGTTTTTGTTCTTTTTTTTCTTTCTCTTATTTCTATACCCCATGTTATACCCAGTTGAGTTTGTGTTTGTGCATTGATGATACCTGTCACGCCAGTAATCGGATCTGGCCAGGCACAAGATGGATCGGTTTATTGTTCCTTTTTGGCAAATTTGTTTTCTGGTTTATAGCATTTAGTTACACTCTACTCCGGTTTCATTCAAGTATGGTCTTTTGCATGTCAGTTAGGGCTTGACACATGATTCCCTGTTTCCGATGCTTTGCATTCGCTAGATTGATAATGAGGAATTTTACTCCATCTATGAAGTTCGAAAATGAAAGAGTAAGGACCTGGATGTCAGATCAATTCCGACAGCACAGAGCCCGTGAAGTGTCTCCGTGGCGCAATTGGTTAGCGCGTCTGACTGTTAATCAGGAGGTTGGCAGTTCGAGCCTGCCCGGGGACGATTCCTTTTTGTTTTTGGCCTTTTCTTTTCTTTTTTTTTCTTCTTTTTTTGGTTGTATTGCTATGTGACGGACCTCTTCCGTTAGACTTGTAGATTTGCGTGCTTAATTAACTTATCATAGGATGATGTGATGGTACAAAGCCGAGTTCGAAGTTGGTCCTAGGGCTCGCCGCTCGTCTACAATGTAGAATGTGTACCTGCACAGAAAAGTTTTATTGTTTGTCTAGGTGGTCTCCCTGGCAAAAAGGCACTCATGGAACTCAACCCTGACAATGGAATGAGAGCCATTGTCAAATACTGGGCACCAGAATACCGGGAAAGGTTTGGCTCCCACGACTTTATGTTAATGTCCATCCATATTAACTACAGTTACTTACAGCTTTCTACAAGAGGTTTACACGTACGAACGATTGGTTTGGCTTCTAATCCTTCCCCTCGCTTCTTAATCCTGGTGAAGTAGGCTGTTCGTCACTTTTTACCCATGAATACATGATCGTGATCACCTTTATTGGAGGGAGGGAGCCGCTAAGCAAGCAATAGGTTTTTTTTCGACCAATGAAGCAAATAACCCATCTTGAATTCAAGAAGGCCATTTCCGCCCTTCCCTCTTCCAGGACGGGACTGACCAGCTCTGGGCACCATGACATTCTATATTCTCGCCGTTCTCAAAAGGTGACAATCCTAGATTTTGAGAGCATGGGAATGTGTATCATGGAAGTAGCTCGAGACCTTGACGCGTCCGTAGCTGCTGGCCATGTTCGGCGACGCTGCTTCGTGATCCAAACCCGTCATCGGCTGATAGAGATTGTTGGTGACGTTTTCAAGCCCTATCTTCAAGTGTCCTTTCCTATAAATGGCTGTATACCATGTTAATTATGTCGCATGGCGTATTGCCTATCTCTTGGTTGCAGAGTGCAGACCATATGAGGACAGTCTCTGCTCATCTGGTAGATCATCCAAAATATTACGGAAGCTTTCATAGCATCGAGTAGACGCCTGTTTCTAGATGTCTAGGTTCTAACGGCAGAATTAGCGTTGTAGGTTTGGAGACTATCCAAGGCCATGCGTACGCATACGCACATATACGCCACCACGTTCATTTCAAGGGTGTTCTGGAATTTTTCGACACTGAGCATTTCCTGTGTTGGCGATTTGGACAGACAAGGAAAGACCGGAGAGAGAAGGAGAGAGGAAGAAAAAAAAAAGGCAAAAAACGTCGTCCCCGGGCAGGCTCGAACTGCCAACCTCCTGATTAACAGTCAGACGCGCTAACCAATTGCGCCACGGAGACTTGTTATCCAAAGGCGACTGCGTCGTGGTATATCATCCAAATGGACTATTCTACCCTTGTAATGGGTATTGAGTTATAGTTCCTTGACAGGGCAGGGCAGGGCAACGTAGAGGGCAAGTACACCGTATCTGCGGTTAACCACCCGTAAACTACCCGCAATACAGCCATGTTCTCAGTACTCTATCCTTTGTCCTGCCTGTCCTCTGTCCTGTCCGCCGTACACAACGCTGTTTCCAGAAAGAGTATCCATCAATTAAAGCACTTGTAAATTCAGGGCCAACAAGCCGGCCCTGGACACCCTCGCAGTATCCCATTCTTTCCGGATTCCGGATTATACTGCATTACCATTATCTCTGGGGTAGTGATTACTGATCGGATAAGTCAGTATACCATTTGAATGGGAAGTAATAACCAAGTGATGGATGGGTTTTACTCCGATAAAGCGTAAAGTCGATGCGCAGCTCTGCTGTTGTATGTATGCTGGTTCGGCTTCTGTTAAAGAGTAGGGCCTAAATCAAGGGAAATGGACATGCCAACTATTGTTTTTAGATAGTGTCCTCTATGACTGTTGTATTAGGTTAGAGGTAGACTGCTAAAGTATGCTTTTGCTTGTGTCTCGTGTTGATATGCATATATGTAACCACCACACATCAGTAACACGTTGTACAAACTTCCAACCCATGATCGATGATGTTTCAGGGTAACAAATAACAAAGAACACCCAGGATGAACCAGCAAAAAGCAACAACACTGAAAAAGAAAAGAAAAAATAGGGAAAAGGCCCGCAAATAGAATTCCGACTAACGCTGACATGGAGAAAAAAATGTGGACTCGCCGGGAATCGAACCCGGGACCTCCTCAATGCGAATGAGGAATTATACCACTAAACCACAAGCCCACTTGTTGTGGTATAGGATTTGAGTAATGATTTATCAGCCCCTCCAAAACTAAACACCTTAACTTTGTACTTCGTAGATTGCCAACATTGACAGACTTGACACTCCAGCGGCATCGGAGAGACCACTCCGTACAGCCTCATCCAAGTTATAAACGGCCATCCTCATGTAACCGCCAGTCATAGGCATACACATACAGAGTACATACCCATATGCAATGCAGGACAGGACATATCCCGCTGTAGCCCCTATTATGTATACTTATACTCCATTCTCCGTACCACAAGAACCCAGTACAGAGTATTCCGTACAGAGTATGTATTCAGAGCAGTAAACCCACCAGCATGTGGCAAACAGTGCCCACCAAGCCCACTGGCGGGTCGATCATGTTTCATCGTACAATAGTCAGGTCAAGTCTGTTTCGCCGATGGTGGTGATGTCGATCTGGACATCCCCCCTGGGAGTAGGGAGATGATTTGCATGACGTACTGTACTTTACTCTGGCGTACTTGCCGTGGGTTGTCGATCCGGTGCATGGCGTACATGCTACTAGGGAGTACGGAGTCGATGGGATGCCCCTTTTGGCGTTGGTGGCTATTACGGGCAGAGGCGGATTCAACTCTCCTAAGGGCACATTACCCGCATTATATGTATTACATAGGTACAGAGTACAGAAGTAGGGTAAGATAAAGAGAAAAAACGTCACAAGAATTTGAGCCTCCATATGTGCCAAGAAAATAAGAACAAGAACCCAACCACTCCCAATATATCCTAATGCAAGTTCCAAAAGATCAGACGGGATGACGAATGACGTCCCCAAAAATGTTTGACAAGAGAATGTAAAAGTAGCTACCGTGGCAGACACAAGACCCAAGGCAAGGCAAGACAAGACGCTCAAAGAGAAAAGACAAGAACACCAACAATACAATGCACGAGTATGTATGCTCCGACCACCGGATCGTATAAAATCAAAAGACCCCGTGGACATAGACATGGCCCAGAAGATCATCGATATAAATATGTCGAAGAGAATCGAATATCCCCGCAGCGGCGGGCCAAAAAGAAGGGAAGGTCGAAGTAATTATTTTGCTTCTTCTTCTTCTCTTTTTCTTTTGTTTTTTTTTTTTTTTTTTTTTTT